>CAUYPO010024535.1:0-11568 GCA_963574435.1 Cheirogaleus major | reverse complement strand
GGCTCCCACACAGTCTCCCTTCCACAGATTATACCCCAAGAAATAGCATTTTACTTTCCTGGAACTTATCAAGACATACTTTCATGTACCATTCACTAAGACAACTTCTCTTTGTGACCTGACAATAGGATGCAAACAGCCTGGTAGTTAAAACTTAGCTCTCTGAAATAAGGCAATGTTTTAACTGAATAAAGAATTTTTTCTTAATAAGAGTGAATAAGTATAAAAATGTTAGCTAAGACTAGTAGTGAGAAAGGCATATTGAGCAGAAGAATATCGCTGAAGATATGAAAAAAAGATAAAATAAAGATTTCTTGGCCGGGCATGGTGGCTCATGCCTGTAACCCTAGCACTCTGAGAGGCCAAGGTGGGAGGATGGCTTGAGCAAGAGCGAGACCCCATCTCTACTATAAATAGAAAGAAATTAATTGGCCAACTAAAAATACATAGAAAAAATTAGCCGGGTATGGTGGCGCATGCCTGTAATCCCAGCTACTTGGGAGGCTGAGGCAGGAGGATTGCTTGAGCCCATGAGTTTGAGGTGGTTGTGAGCTAGGCTGACAGCACGGCACTCTAGCCTGGGCAACAGAGTGAGACTCTGTCTCCAAAAAAAAAAAAAATTAAAAAAAAAAAAAAAGAAAGCAAGCACTGGAATCAGACAACTGCCGAAGTTGAAATACTTGCTCTACCACCTACTAGCTGTGCGACCTTGAGAAAGGTACTAAACCTCTTTTGTGCCTCAGTTTCTTCATTTATAAAATGAAGATGATAATATTACCAACCAACTTTATAAGGCTGTTTTGAGGATTAAATGATATAACAGATGTTAAGCTGGTTGGATGTAAAACATCTATAGCATATAGTAAGCATTCAATGAATACTACTCATAATCAGTTCTATTAAATAAAATAACAGTATAGTAGCAACAGTGCGTGCTTATAGAACTGCCAGTATGAACTGTGTGAACTGCTCAGTGTGAACAAATTTGTTTTAACCACTCTTTCACTTATATTCTTTTCCTTTCATCCACTCTTTACTTCTCTATACTGATCAGCTATTGACAGAAATGCTGTGGCATCCAGACAATCCTGAATTATGTCCATTATACATGAAGAAATACATGGGACACGAGTGCTTGTGATGTGAAACCTAGAGCCTGCGGACGTGCTTAGGAAAGGTAAGGCTGTCATTCAGTCAATGAGAAATCAGACACAGTCATGTGAAAAACCTGAATATTTCACAATCCAGAGAAGAGGTTTGAGGGTTAAGGGGCCACCACAACCAATTTAAATCAATAAAACGTATGCCCCAGTAAAAAAAAGTCTGGATAGTGACTTCCATTCATAAAATCAAGGCAAACAAGCCATCTAATGGGTTTACCTAGAACTACAGAAGAAAAGTAAGGCATAAGACGATTGTTTCTGCAGCTTCACAGGAAACTAGGAAATCAGCAAAGAACTGATGTGGATGGACCTGGGTGTCAGCAAAAACGGACGAAAACGAGGCAAGAAAGTTACAGCAGTATCTACTACACATCATTTGTATCATGTAGCAGGCGATGTACGGACGCTTAAGAGAGCTTAAGTAAGAAATCTTTTTTCATCCTTTAGCCTAGATGATACTAGGTGCTAAAATATTGACTGCATGGAAATGTTGCCGTCGTTAAAAGTGTTACATTAGCTCTCTCCATTTCAGAAGAACGACCCACAGGAAACCTCGTTTTTAAAGAGAGCAAATCTGGCCCTTATTCAAATAACTACTTCTTGCCGGGCTACCAAAACCGCACCCTAGCCTTCTGTATTCGGTATTCAGTCCGACGACTACCGGGAGAGCGTTCTGAGACCACGGGAGAAAAAGAGAAGTCTTTCAAATTTACAGATCATGACTCCTAAACAGCCGAAAAGTGCTGTCCAGGGCTCCGCGATTTCCACGTCGCGGACACACCGGCGGGAAGCCGCAGTGACGGCGCGGCCTCCGGGAGCGCACGGGCGGCGGGCAGGCCCCACCCGACCGAGCGCGCCTCCCGGCCGGCCCGACGGCGGAACCGCCGGAACTTCGGCCGCACGCCCAAAGCCGGGAGCGCGGGCCGTGGGTGGAGCCCAAAGCCTAGGGAAGGGCTGTCCGCGCAGGGCGCCGCCACTGGGGCGTTACCTGTACAGGACATAGGTGGGCGAGTCCAGGCTCAGGAACCCGTCGTCCATAGGGGACGCCACCGCTTCTCCGGCCTCGGCCGCCATCGTCTCTTCCTGCTGCTGCTGGGGAGGCGATGGGTGCGGCTGGGGCGGCGGCTGCTCCGGCTGACCCGGCTCGCCGCCTTGCGCAGCCTCCCCGACACCCTCGGTAGCCGCCATCTCGCCTCGGCCCTCAGCGGAGGTGGAGACGGAGGCCCCGCCCCTTGCCCCCTCGGCGGCCCACTTCCGGTTTCTTGCTTCCTGCCATAGAGATGCGGGCCAGAGAGCCCACGGCGGCGGCCGGGAGCTGAGCGCCTGGCCGGTGGGCTGACGTGGGTGGTGCCTGGTGAGGCTGCGCGACTCCGCTGAAGGGCTGCGGTCTTCTCGAACTGCTTCTCACCAGTAGGCCTTCCCGAAGACCTGCAGATGTCGCTTTGGAATATATTAGTGCTGTGATGGTGATCACTTTTGGACGAAGCTCTGGACCCAGGCCCTGCCCGTCCGCCTCCTCAAGGGAGCTGGCCTCCAGCACTCCACTTAACCTTTCAAGGGCTTTTGTGTCCGTGCACACATTGGAATGCTAAAGCGGAATTTCTGCAATCTAGTCATTCAGTTTCAGATGATACAAGTAATACGTGTACACGTTATAGGAAAGGGAAATATTTTTGTATATGTTATTGGAAAGGGAAACGTTTATTTAACAAATATTTACTGAGCACCTATTATGTGCCAGGCTTGCTCACAGCATTTAAAAAAAAAGATTTCCCCCTGGTCATGGAGTTTGCATTCTAATGAGGGAGATTATGATAGATAATAGCTGTATCTGTCAGATAGTGGTAAGTATTATTAAGAAAGATAAAGCAGGTTGAGGAGATAAAAGTGTATTGGGGCCAGGTGTGGTGGCTCACGCCTGTAATCCTAGCACTCTGGGAGGCCGAGGTGGAAGGATCATTTGAGCTCAGGAGTTCAAGACCAGCCTGAGCAAGGTCTGGTCTCTACTAAAAATAGGAATAAATTAGCTGGACAACTAAAAATATATAGAAAAAATTAGCCAGGCATGGTGGCGCATGCTTGTAGTGCCAGCTACTAGGGAGGCTGAGGCAAGAGGATCGCTTGAGCCCAGGAGTTTGAGGTTGCTGTGAGCTAGGTGACGCCATGGCACTCTAGCCCAGGCAACAGGGTGAGACTCTGTCTCAAAAAAAAAAAAGTATTGGTAGATGTCTTTTTAGGTAGGGTAGTCAGGAAGGCTTTTCTAGGGACCATTTGAGCAGTTACCTGGAAGAGGGAAATGCATGCGTGGTCGTATACCCGGAAGTGCATGCTTAGCACTGTCTTACTTCAGTGAGGAGGCCAGTATAACTGAGGCCCTGTGAATGTGGGGAAGGAATTGGTAGGACATAAGGCTAAAGAGGAAGCCAGGGGCCATGATAAGAATTGATGGTGTGACCTAAAATAAAATTTTAAGGCTCACACCCCCATAGGCTGACTAAATGGACCCCCTGGTGGCCAAAGGAATATCCTAAAACTAAATTGCTTGCCAGGAGGAGGGAGGTCAGACATGCTTTATCATGCCCCCCACTGTCCTTGGGGACATCCTTTGTAACCCATTAACAGGCCTAAGGGTATGCCAGACAAACCTGCAGGTCCTCAATTTACACAACAAATGTATATCCAGTGGCTTGTTTCTGATTAACAGCTCCTTATGTTAAAACATTCCAAGTCTTTAGACAAAGCTTCAGGTCTTGTCTTTTCTTTCTTTCTTTCTTTTTTTTTTTTTTTTGAGACAGAGTGCCCTGGCGTCAGCCTAGCTCACAGCCACCTCAAACTCCTGGGTTCAAGTGATCCTTCTGCCTCAGCCTCCCAAGTAGCTGGGACTACAGGCATGTGCCACCGTGCCCGGCTAATTTTTTCTATATATTTTTAGCTGGCCAATTAATTTCTTTCTATTTTTAGTAGAGACGGGGGTCTCTCTCTTGCTCAGGCTGGTTTCAAACTTCTGACCTTGAGCGATCCGCCTGCCTTGGCCTCCCAGAGTGCTAGGATTGCAGGCATGAGCCACTGCGTCCAGCCTAGCTTCATGTCTTTAACCAATTACAAGTCAAACAAGCTTTAAACCCACCTATATATAACCTGTAAGCCCCCGCTTTGAGATGGCCCACCTTTTCAGGCCAAACCAATGTATGCCTCACATGTATTGATTTATGACTTACCTGTAACCCTTGTCTGTCTGAAATGTATAAAATCAAATTGTAACCCAACCACAGCAAGTCCGCTTGCTCAAGGCTTCTTGGGCGTGTCTCAGGGTCATGGTCCTCAAATGTGGCTCAGAATAAATCCCTTTAAAATTATTTTACAGAGTTTGGCTTTTTTCCCATTAACAGCATTTTCTATACATCAGATACGACATAATGTTCTATAAAATTCAACTGATTTAAATGTGCATAACCCTATGAATTAGATAATAGTATCTTTCGATTAAAATTGATGAGGAAACTCAGGCAACCGAGAAGTTGGGTAAATTGCCCAAGGTGACACAGCAAGTAAATATCATAAATGGGACTAGAATCCAAATCTTGGAAACACTTTGCTATTCCGCCTATGAAAAGGGGGAATTTGTGGCTCAGGTGAGAAACTCACCCCCCTACAGTTGTTTTGCAAACACAGGACAGGCTAGGCCAAATTTCCAACTGAAGCTCAGTAGGGGAATGGGAGGGATTAATGAAGTCATTTACTGAGTGCTATACCCTCATTCTTACTTCCTTCAAGATAACTTGAGGTCTCCTGAATGCCAAATGCCATTGCCAGGGGCTCCACAGCTTTGTCCTTTAATGTTCCTTAGTTATGTTGCTAAGGATTTAACAAAACACCTAAGGAGAATGAGCTAGTGAGACTCTGAATCAAGTATCGTTTGTTGTTGTTCTTTATTAATTATGACTTTCAAGAGCATCAGGCCTATGGTAGATGCTTTACCAAGCTTGGAGTTAGACAAGGCTACCTGGCTGTATTTGCTGGGAAAACCAGGCATGGAAAGGATGGAAGGAAAATGGCCTGATAATACAGTAGATTGTGTTTTATGTTTTGAGCCTGGCTTGCAGCCAACATCCGAAAGTGTTTCCTAGGCAAGGTGCCTAACTGTGTTTTTCTGGATATTCTAACTCATCCTGAGTCTTCAATAAATATTAAATCAACATGAGGTAGATTCTGCGAGGGTCTTTTTCCTGTTCGCTTCTCTCAAGAAAAGCAAACACAGTGGATGGGTAAAAAGCAGCAGGTAAGAGGGGGCCCTCTTTCCATCAAGCCCTTTAGCCTGTATCCAGGTTTGGTGCTTAGACCTGGCCCTCCACACTCACATTGTCCTGGGAAGCCTTTCCACGTGGAGGTTGGGAAGCAGCTGCTCTCCTGCAGGGAGGGGGGAGGGAAAGAGGTCCGGGAAGCCTCTTCGCCTCCCGCTAGCCTAGCACAGAGGGAGTCAGGAGAAGGGGGAGGAGGGGCGGGAGAAGGAGTGGCAGGGGTGGGCCGTGTGGTCCGAGGTAGAGGAAAACACCAGACCTGAGCAGGAGGGGGAAGAGCAGGGAAAAGAAGCCTCGCTTCTAGGCACAGCAGTGGGGAGTAGGGCTGTGGCTAGAAAGGTGGGAGAAGACGCCTTTCTGGTCTGGTAGGAGTCCAGCGTTGTGTGGCAGAGAGGAGGAAACCCAAAGACTAGGCGGCCGAATCCAGCACACCCCTCAAAGCCAAGCTGCCCATCACCAGACAGGCATATTCATTCCACCAGAAGTTAGTGAGGGCCGGCTAAGTGCCTACTATGTGCCCGGTCTACCAAGAAGTGCCCTGAAGAACCGAGTCACAGGAGGCGGAGCCAGTTAACAGGGCGAATTCTGTGCAGGGTTGCGAAGGAGGGTGGCAGTGCACGCGTGCTGGCTCCCAGAGTGCAGAAGACGAAGCAGGCGGGGAGGGGGGGGAGGAAGGAGGCGGAGATTGAGCCGGAGGAGGGAGGAGGAGGGAGAGCTGGAACCCGGGAGGGTGGGAGGTGTGAATGGTGGCCCCGGTGGGGGAGTGCGGGGCGCAGAAGAGGGAAGGAGGCCAGGAGGGGTAGCGGTGGCCCGAGTGCGTGGTGGGGGGGCGCCAGAGGCCGAACTGGTGGGGAGGAGGGAGGCGGCGGCGAGGGGGAGGAGAGAGGGAGGGGAAGAAGGAGGAAGCGAGCGCGGCTGCAGCAGGGGGAGGAAGACCGGGAGGAGGAGCCGTGCGCGGCGGCGGCTGCCGCCAGGGGAGCCAAGCGCCAGGGCGCGGGGAGCGGAGCGGTCGCCCGAGCCGGGGCTGCGGGCCGAGCAGCCGGTGAGTGGAGCCCCGAGGGGCGCGGCGGCCCGTCCCCGGGGCCGGGCGGGAGGCGCGGGAAGATGCGGCGCCGGGGCGGAGGGAGGGGGCCGGCTGTAGCCCAGCCCCCGGCTGGCCCGGCCTCCCGCCCTCTCTCCGGCTTCCTCTCGCCGCTGCCTGCGCGAGGGGGGCAGGTCCCGGGCGGGCCGCGGGCTGGGGGTGGTGCTGCCGGGAGGGCGGGCGTGTGGGGCCAGAGGGTGGAGCTGGGGGCTCGGGGGTGTACCCGGGGGCGGGAGGCTGGACCGGGACGGCTCTAAATTGGCTGGAGGGGCCGTCGGCGGCGAAGTTGCTAGCTGGGGGCAGAGAAGGCCACGCGGTTGCAGGAGTAAGAGATCCCCCTGTGGCGAGTGCGTGAGACGAGGAGTCCGGCGTCCCTGCCATCCCCGTCGCCCTCCCCGCCTGCCCGGCCCCGCTAGCTCCTCTCCTAGCCTCCGCGTGTCCCCTCGCTCTCACCCCCTTTGCCCCCGGTTCGCTGCCGCGGCACTGCCGGGTCCCCTCGGCCCCCGCCCTGACCCTCTCGGCCTCTGGCTTCCCCTGACCCCTGCTTGCTTCGCCACTGCCCCCGTTCCCCTTTTCTTCCCTCGCTAGTCACCCCCTCCCGCTTCCTAATTCCCGATGCAATTGCCTCTTTGAGACCTTTTTTTTTTTCCTCTCCTTCCTTTTAGATTGGCCAACGGCTCCTTTCAACCCTGCCTCGTTGGTGGCCACTGGAGAAGCGCGGGGGGCTCCCCAGACAGCCCTGGGGACAAGTTAGAACCAGCACTTTACCCCGGGCCTCGCGTGTAGCTTCCCCTCCCCTACTCTAGGTGCCCAGGTGTCTGGAGGGGGGTGTGGGGGTGTGCCCTCCTTACATGGTCCACCACCCGGGCAACCTTCTGGGCTTGTGTTCCATCTTGCTCTTGCTTCCGGCACTGTGGTCAAGGGGAACCACTTTGCATCATGTCCCGGTATAGCTACCAAAGTCTCCTGGACTGGCTCTATGGGGGTGTGGACCCCAGTTTTGCAGGCAATGGGGGCCCCGACTGTGCTGCCTTCCTCTCTTGGCAGCAGCGGCTGCTGGAAAGTGTGGTGGTCCTGACCCTGGCCCTGTTGGAGATCCTGGTGGCCCTGCGGCACATCCTGAGGCAGACGAAGGAGGACGGTAGGGATGGCCGTGGCAGCCAGCCAGAGCAGGTGACCCAGCGGCCAGAGGAAGGCAAGGAGAGCCTGAGCAAGAATCTGCTCTTAGTAGCCCTGTGCCTGACCTTCGGGGTGGAGGTGGGCTTTAAGTTCGCCACCAAGACCGTCATCTACCTGCTCAACCCTTGTCACCTGGTCACCATGATGCATGTGAGTCTGTTGACATTTTCCTGGGCAGCCTAAGTGATAAGAGTCATTTGTGTGCTCAGGACACTCAGTAGTGTACAGCACCTCATCCTTGCGGGAAGTGGGACCCTTAAAAATGATTTTCCAATGAGTGGCTGCCTTTGTGCCAATTTCAGATTTGGCTGTCTTTCACCTGGGCACAATATGTCAGTCCCACAGTGGAGGTGAGGAACTGTGTACCTGAACCCTAGGAACGACTGGCACTCACGCCTGCTGCCCTTCCCCTCCCAGCCCTGCCTTGCCCTGCCCTGGCCTTTCATAAGCAGGAAGTCCAGCCCCAGCCAGTTGCCCTTTCCAAATCACATCTGTAGACCATGGCCCAGTCCTTTTGCCTTCTGTGGTAGTTAATTTCCCAGGGGCCTGGTGACACTCTTTCCTGGAGGTGGTCACATAAGCCTCCTCACCTACACTGTGGTACTTTGGGGAAATACTTTTACAGGTTTCTCTTAATGACTCTTTCATCTTCGAGTGAGGTCTGCCTTTGAGTTCTGAGGGATTACAGCAGCACCAAACTCCTACTAAGTGCACTCTGAAACAGGCCCCAGGCGGACTCGTGAACTTTGGGCTGGTCATCTCAATCTGTGCTGAGAGGGTATTTAGTTTTTGCAAACCTCTCCATCTTATCATTCCCATTCTGTCTCCTGTGCTCATGGTCCAGGGGTACTCAGGGAGCTGATTTCTTTACCTCCCCACCTTGCGCCCATTAGTGGTGCTAAGGAAAACAAATGGGATTGAAAAGGAAAGTTACAGGTACATAAAAATAATCTGGGTGAGGACCAAGAGTGAGACTGTCTTTCTGTCTCAGCCTGTGCGGAGAGATGTTCTAAAGCTATAAAATCATGGAGGAGGAGGAAGAGGAGAAAGGGGGAAAGCAATCAGTCTTTTTAGATTTCAGGCTGTGGAAAACCTGGTGTGTTTTATTCAGGGTCAGTTTTGAAACCTGTCATTAGCATCTTTATTGTTTTTATGTTGGTGGAAGGTTATTCTCAGGAGACTTGTGACAAGCCTGCGTGGGGCAGTAGGTTGAGATTATTATCTCTGTTTTACAGGCTTGGTGGTGTTTAGGGATGGGAGGTCACTTGCCTGTAGCCAAAAGATGAATTAGCATCTGGGTTGGGAAGCAGGCCCCTCCTCCCTGGCGTTGCACACTGTCAATCCCTCAGGAGTGGCAGGGGAGTGGCAGCGGGTGGTGGTGCAGTCCCTTGGGAAGGCCAAGGCAGATGAGCACAGTGCTGTCTACTTGAGTCTCGGATACTTGCAGCCTCCTGGCCTCAGTTTCCCAATCTGTAAAATGTGGCAAATGACCTCTGGCCCCTTCTCTTCTTGCAGATATGGCAAGGAGGTGTGGATGGTTTTGGAATAAAGAGGCTGTTCTAAATTGGGTGGCTGTAAGCATCAGGCAGGGCTGGAGTGGGTAGCGTTTTTTAAGAGAGGTCTTCTTGGGAAGTGATGCCATTCACAGAAGTCCAGGGCTGTCCCAGCTAGACCTTCGGTGTAAATTTGAGCCAGTCTTCTTTCTTTCTTTTTTATGAATGGGCTTTTTGTTAATGAGAGGAAACAACGCATCTCAGCCGCTGCTATGAGGCTTTTGGGATAGGAGTGCTTTTTTAGGACAGCAGGTGGTGAGGGTCAGAGGGTGCCTCTTCTACAAAGGGGTCTTGAGGCCTCTTGCAACCACATATCTGGAAGGTCAACAAAAGACTAAATTAAGCCTGACTGGGGCTACTTCTGGTGTGATGATGTCAAACCTGGCAGAACCATGGTTTTTAGAGGAAAGATTTTTAGAGGCTTTTAGAAGATGCAGGGGACCTAGTTCTGGCATTAATTACTTGTGTGACTTTGGGAAAAGTACTCTTTCCTGGGTCTCAGTTTGCCCATGTGTAAATGAGGCGAGTTGCATTGCACTCCTTGCTCTTGACGGTCTATGTTCTGTGATCCTTGTCTCTGTAAGTAGTAGACAGGGATGCAACAGGGAGCCATTCTGAAATGCTTGTGACCCCTTGTTCGGAAAAAGGAAGCTATTAATAGTTTCTATGTGGAGGTCAGGTGGCCATTCCCGATTCATCTTTTGCTCCCTGTATCTCCCCAGTAAAGCTTAGCCAAGTAAACTTGACCAGGCCATTCTTGGAGACACATGCAGAGGATGATGGCACTGAGGGGAGAGATGGATGTTTGGGGGACTATGGACTGATTCCTGTCACCCGTGCTTTTTCTACTGTCTTATGCTTAGCTTAAGCCCTGAAGCTATAGGGTGGAGATAAAGAGCAGAGCCATGCTGAGGAATTCTTGAACCTTACCTGAATTATAGTCCTTTGCCTTTTACCCCTAAGTCACTGCTTTGTATCATTTAAATAGTAACCCCTGGCCTGCCGGGAGAACTAGCCTTTGATGAATCCAACTTTCTGTACCCTCCATATGGCTCTTCCTGGGAAGCAGGAATGTGTGGATTTTTAAAAGTTGATGTATTGAGTCCTAAAAAAAAATTAACAGCAGATGGTTGGAAACAATTTTCTAACTTGGTTGCAGCAGTGACTAATGATATATTATGTATTAATGATATATTATGTATAACCGTAATACCTTACATTTATCTAGCACTAAGTGTTTATAAGGCACTTTCGTATGCATTATCATATTTAGGGTTGTGATAGATTAGCTCAGGCCTGGAGAACAATGTTAAAATGTTTCCTTTAACTGTGTATATTCCAAAGAGGAGATACTGTGTACAAAGAAATGCTTTGGCAAGTGAAGTAGCTGAATTAGGTTATATTGTAGCCATAAATTCTGCGGAATTTAGAAGTCCTAATAAGGAAAGGGAGACATTAGTTGAAGCGAAAGGAGTAGCTTAGCAGAGACATTTCTGATGTATGTCTCACAACAGGATGACTCAATTTTGTCTTCATAGAAAGGCCTTCTTCCTCAGAGAATCAGTATAAGTTTTTCTATAGCAAGGGTGTTATTGCTTGAGGCCGGAAGTAGAGGAGTTGGAGGGAAATTGGTTAGTCTCCCTATCTTACATTTTTCAGTCTGCAAAACATTCATTCCCAAGGCCTTCTTACATAGACCCTCATCATCATCGTGCTGCCTTTGGGTAGCGTAAGGAAGGGCAGTACTTGTGTCCAAGTTCTGTTCCTGATTAATATTCCTGCCATTGGGTTTCTTTTTGGCCTTGTCTGATTTCTCAAAGGCCCTGGGACTGTAGATAGATACAGGCATGTATAGGTAGTACCATGTCATAGATAAGCTCAAGCTGGAGATGTTTGAGGGTTCTTAAGATCAGCAAGTACCAAAGTTAACAAAACATTATTAAAACCCTTCCTAAATATCAGTGGTGTCTACCAGTACTACTACTGCTACTACTACTACTACTGGTAGGTTATACCAGTAGTAAGTATTTCTTCAAGCATGGCCAGTCCCCTTTTGCATATGATCTTGGCAGGTATGGGTGATAGGGAATGAACTTACTGAGTGATTGTGCTATATATCAAAAATCACCCAGCAAGTTAGTGGCAGAGGTGACTGAGCTGCCACAGTGGGAATCTGGGCTTAGCAGGAAGAGATTCTTATAGCCATTTATGTCTTAAAAACCTGCAGTTTCTAAATCTTAGCAGATGTGTTAAAATGCCACAACAGTCTGACTGATTGTGTCCGTAAAGACTGG
>CAUYPO010024534.1:0-37460 GCA_963574435.1 Cheirogaleus major | reverse complement strand
GGCGCACAGGGCGCCGCAGTGGCAGCTGGAGAGAATCTGGGCCGTGAGCATCTGCCTCGATCTAGGAAGAGGAAGATGGGGGTCCATGGACAAGGGCCATGGCCCAGGGGAAGGGAACAGGGTCGGAGCCCAGTGACATGTGACAAGGAAGTGGTGGAGGTGATCGAGTCCACTTTCCTGCCACCCAAAGCAAGGGGAACAGTAGGGCCCAGGCCCCGGAGGCAGACAGCACCTGGCCTCCACTCTCCAGCCAGCTCTTCCCAGGGGATTGCTCCGTCCTGCCCAGGCACAGTCCTGTAGGGGTGTGAGGGCTGCAGCCGCCCGACTGACTGGGATCTCTCTCCCATTCCCCAGCTCCAGCATTGCTTCCAGGGCTTGCAGGTTGGCGCTGGCAACTTTATCCGAAAGGACTCTAGATTGCCTTTGTGAGCCACGGTGCACAAACAGCTGACGGTGCTTTGCATTCCGTAAACACTTTGGAAAAGGAGCAGGTGGAACCAGGCCCAGGAATGAACAGGTTTCCAGCCTTGCTTCCCGGACACCAGATGGACACCTCTCCTCCTGGATCAGGAGTCCCCAGAACCCAGAATCAGGCCTTGGTTCACCTAGGAGCTCTGCTGCAGTCTCATCTGCAAAACACGCCTCCAAGCTTCTGTCCAGTGTGACTGTCCCCAGACTCACCCAAGGAACAGCAAAATGGCTCCTGCATTCCACACCCCAGTTCCCTGACAGGGCCACGGCCCGGGCTCAAGGGCAATCAGAGCTGGAAGGGCAGAGCCGAATTGCTCCCACCTTCAGCGAGCTGACCCTCGCGCCCAGGCGCCACATCCCCGCGTGATCTATGGCTCTGGGGAATCTGAGCATAGCACGAAAAATGCTGCAGCCCGGACCCGCCGCCCCACTCCGCACATACGGGAAATGGACCATGATACACGTAATATTACATTTTAATGGTCTGCCGCATCAAAGGCGGAAGGAAGAATCGCTCCTGTGGTGGCAATGGATTAACTCCTGCTTTTCTGGCCACTTCCAGGGCCGTCTAGTTAAACGACCTGGGGAGGAGGGTGTGGGACTGAAGAAGGCATAAGGGCTGTCAGGACAGTGAAGTTTGCGGTTTACATGCAATCTTCTGGGAGTTTCCTTTCTCTGCACTATCTGTCAATATGTCAATATGCAGAAATGACTTAGCCTTTTAATCACAGCCAACTCACTTTCCTTCCCTGGACTCTCTCAAAGCCTAGCAGGAGATCAGCTTCACACCTTCAGCCCTGCCCGGGCCGAGATTAATAGTCCTCTTCGGACGGGGAAGCTCTGCTGCCCGACACATGGGGCGCGGTCAAGGCGAGACACAGACTCTCTTAAAATGAACATCGCAAGGGCCACGAGGGAAGCCAGGGACCCTCTGCTCCTCCTGAGGTCCAGAGAGGAGAGGACACTCGAATGGGCACCCACACGTCGGTGTGGATCAGGGACCAGAGCCTGGGAGAGATCATCCCCTCCCAAGTGCGCTCGTCCCTGGCCAATGCGCCCCTGAACCTCGCGTCCCACACAGAGGTGTGCCAGCAAACATCTAGGACGTTGAACGGCAGCACCGGCCAGTTTCCGTGGTGTTAACACTCCCACCGCGCCCAGCTGTGAGCTACCCACGGGAGGTCACTGCAGCAGACCGGGAGGGAAGGGATGCCGAGCCGCCCATCATGTGGCATCTCCATCACACAGACGCAGCAGACAAAAGTAACCTCAAAAGCACGGATTACAGCAAAAATAATTAGGAAGTGATAAGTTCTGAGTGTTTGTTACCCTTGGTGTTTAATTTCTTTAAGAGCTTATATATTAATAATTTAATTCTTAATAGTGGCTACATTTAACAACCAGCTCTCAAAACTCCTGAAAACGTAACGACGGGCCCTCGAGAAGCAGTGCGGGTTGGCTTCAGCACAGCACTGCTCTCAGAGAAGAAAGTCAGTGGCCTTATGTCACTTCCAGAAGTCTGGACACACCAAGGAAATGTCCATGGCACCAGCTTCCTAGGCCCCAATAAGCTCAGCTGCAGACAGGCACTGGTCTGGCCTAGAAGGACAAGCCCCTTTCTCCAGTCTAGCTGTTGGCTGATACTTTATTCTTTCATTAATTAGCCTAAGTCAGTCTCAGCCCCAGTGCCATGATACCATTTGCTCCCTGCCCAGATGAGATTAGCTCCTTGAACGCTACGTCCAGCTCCCTGCGGGAAGGGAGATTCAGGTTCTGACCACTCTTCTTGAAGGTGTAGGGCCTCTTCCATTTGATAACCTCCAAGGTGGTCCTTTGTCAAATAATGGCTCCATCCCACTCATCCAAGGGAACATGAGGCCCCTCTGTGGCACCGCTGGCTTAAACCCTCTTTTCAGGGAGATGTAAAAAGAACAACGAGGTGCCCTACCATAGGATGGGGAAGGGTCGCCGAGATGCGATGAGACGGGATCCAAGATGGGCCTCAATGATTCTATCCTCCTGGTAGTAGCACCGTGTAGTTCCCTTCCAGACTGAGCAGGCTGGACTAGAATATTGTGAAAATGGCAGAGGGGGACTTCTGAGTCTAGGTCATAAAAGACAATGAAAGACACTGGGCTTCCACCGCATTCTCTCGAATCACTCTCTGGGAGCAGTCAGCCACCATGTCACTCTGTGTGGTGAGGAACTATGGCCTTGTGCCAGCGCTAGTTCACTAAGGGAGTGAGCTCCCCAGCAGCATCCATTCCCAGCCCAACTCTATGCAAAGTGGGTCGGGGGTGGAGATAAAGTAAGTCAAAACATGATCTCTGCCCTCCAGCTGATGTCTCCACAGGGCTCACATCAGGAGTCAGTTTGGTTGGGTGTATCACACTGCTATTGGTAACACAATGATAATAGCTTAAAAGGGGTAGACTTGTATGTCTCTTAAGTAAATAAAGTCCAGTAGTGGACAATCTATAGCTCTTACAACACGCTACCAGGTCAGTGACCCAGGCTCTTTCTACCTTGTTACTTTATCATTGTCAGCATGAAACTTCTGCCTCCTGGTCCAAGGTGGCTGCTTAGGCTCCAGCCATCATGTCTGCTTTTAGCCAGACGAAGAAGGAAAAAGAGATAAAGAATGTCTTCCATTAGAGACAACAAGTGTTGCTTACACACACCCCATCTGCTTATTTGCCAGAACTTAGTCATATGGCCAGGGTTTTTTCATGGAGTTTTGTGTCCAGGTAAACCTTGGGGGTTCTAGTATTAAGAAAGGAGAGAATGGGTTTAGGTGGATAATTAGCAGTTTCCCAGAGCCTGGTTTCTTTTGCCAACAGATACACCTCATGAGTCTCTTTGCTATTCTTGCCAGTTGGCTAAGAGGGTATTTATTCTCTTTCCAAACACTTCATCTAACGCACGTCCCATTACTATTCTGTTTATTTGCTTACTTCTTAGTTACCTGTCTCTCCCACTGAAGGGCAGAGTCCGTGAAGGCGGGGGCTTTGTCTGTCTGGTCCTGCTTTGAATTCCCAGCTCCTGAATATTTGCTGCATTAATGAATGAACAAGCCAAGTGTAGACCCTTCCTCTCTTCACGATGGGCAATAACAAATTCACACAGGTGCTCCTAATTAGGAAACAACTATTCAAACATTTGCACGACTGTGGCCTAAGCTGAGGCCGTTTCGGAGGGTGCTGCAAACCCTTTGCTCAGGGCAGTGTGCAAAAATGCAGCGCTCGATTCCCTGCTTCAGCACACACACGTTGCCTGACTCGCAAGGAACCATCTTGTTGCCACACAGAAACATGCTGGACATCCTTATGAGGAAAATACAACAAGCACAGAAAAGACAACTGATTTTAAAGTTCTTTAACTTTCCCCAGGGAGCCAGAGTCTATGTGTATATACCACCCACAGCCCCGGATGAGACAGGAAAACATAATCGGTCATGTCAAGCAAGTGGTCTGAGCGTTTGTTTTTTCCAACTGATTCAGATGTCATGGAGACACAGACACTAATGATGTCCAAAGAGCTGCAAACACAAACCACATTTTAAAACAGAGAAAAGCAACCCCAGCAAGTGTTCGCGAAAACTGACGACGTTTGCAGGAGTCATCAAAAGTTGTGGTTTTCCAGCACCAACACTAGAAACGTGAGTGATTCTCACACAAACAATGTATGAATAGCTCTAAACAATGCAAACGGAAGATGAATAAGGAAATAAATACAATTTGTAGAAAACAGAAATACAAACAACTGAAATATATGAAAAATCATTCGATTCCATTAGTTACCAAATAAACTATTGTCACTTTCAAACCGGCAAATATTTTTTAAAATAATACTCAGTGCTGGCAAATATGTGGTGAGATGGTCAATCGCACACTCACGTATTTGCACACACTGCTAGGAGAGTGCAAATGTCCACAGTTTTCTGGAAAGCAGTTTGGAAATGTGCATCCAAAACCTCAAAAATATGCACGGTACATTTGACACAGCAGTTCTACTTCTAAATGGATCCTAAAACATTCATTTAGTCAATAAATAATTTTTGATTGCTGCTATATGCCATTTGCCATGCTCAATACTAAATATCCGTGGGGGAATTTTTAAAAATATGTATTTCCTGCCCCTACTAAGTTTACAATTTAACAGGAAAACAGACGATAAACAAACAAACAAATAAAAAATAAGTAAAAATTATAATCATTGCTAAGAATGACGTTATGTCAATGTGATGCAATAACAGAATTACTGACGATCATGAGTGGGTGACATTTGAACCAACCATGAGAAGAGTCCTGGGGTTCCGTGTAGAGGAGACAGCTTGTGTGAATGTCCTGAGTGTAGAAAGATTTCACAAAGCTCAAGGAACCAGAGAGACGGCTGGGGTGCAGCAATCGAGGGGACACAGTCAGAGAGGAGTCGGAGCACGGAAGGGAAGCTTCAATGTCAGCTGTAGGCAACGGGGAGCATTTGAAAGTTCTTGAGCAGGGGAGTAACAGAATCACAGTTGTGCTTCGGGAAGCTTAATCCAGGCATTTTATGAATTCATGAAGAATTCATAAAAAATTCATAAAATTCTTTATGGCAAAGAAATCCAGACTGGATGGCAGGGAGCTTCCCTGGAAGGTCATTGCCATTGATAGCCAAGGGTCTATGAGCAGGAGATAGAAGGGACGTTTTGAGGTGGAATCACATGACTGGGCCATCCATGGCCCTGGGTGGCTAGAAAACAGGAGGACCTGGAGCCGTTCCCACCTGAGCGCCCGGGAGGACCGGGGATGAGAAGGTTCGGGAGGAAGATGAGGAACCGCAGCCCACGTCTTCCTTTCAGGGACCCTTGGAGGTCTCTCTGCCGCACGTGGGGCCCTCATCCCCCGCAACAAGCTCACCCCGACAAAACTGAGCTTTTCAAAGTTCAACCCCTTGAAAAGACGGAGAATAAAACGGGAAACCAATCTTCTTTCCTTTCCCACCACGTTCCCCCACTCCCCCACATCTCTTTCTGTTCGTAATTCCAATTAAAAATCCCAAGGTCAAATATTTTCCTCAGGGGAATTTTTTTCTGGTAAATTTTTACATCGAGAGCACTTCCTCCCTTCCTCTTTTCTGGTTCAGAAAAAGCGCCTTTTTTTCATAGGTTTCTGTCAAAATTTTCTTTCCCTTGAGGGACGACAGATGTTCTCAAGCCCGTGGTGGGGAATCCCAGCCTGACTTAGCGTTTTCCACAAAGGGCCGCCTCACACGGGTTAGCGGTTCTTCCTCAGAACTAATTCCCTCACCGGCAGTGGAAGTCATTTTTTTTAAAGGATGCTGGTGGGGACTTTCCTCAGGGAAGAAGCAAGCGGAAGGAAGGATTCCTTGAGGCAGAGGGGGCGCCATGGGCCGCCTGTCCTCTCAGGCGTCTGGGCCTGATTGCCCGTCGTCTGTTTCTCCCCACATGAAGCAGGGTGTCTACTGCGATCCTCGTTTCTGGAGAGTTCTTTCGTGCGCCCAAGGAGATGTGTGATCCGGGCGCGCCCACCGCCGGGACTGGAGACGAGGGAGCTGCGTCCCCTGGCCGGGCGCCCATGACACACGCTCCAGAAAACAAACAGGGCTCTCTGGGAACGTGGGCGCAGGCGACGGGGGAGCTCGGCCTCCCAGAGCGCGTTCGCCGCGAGGTCACCAATTCTGAAGAACACAAGCGCGTTGATCTGGGCCGCTTTCGGCAATGAAAACTTTTCCTCACAGAGGAAAATTGTTCCGAATGAACCAACTGCATGACTCAATTCTAAAACAGTTTGCTTAAGTCCTATTGAAACGGGTGGTATTAGGACTGCACAATAAATCAGTTTATGAAAATATAATTTCCTGTCAGCTGTTCTAAATAAGGTTCTTTTAAGACCATTGTATAGTCTGGAAAGGAAACGATTCCCTCTTCCATTTGGATGTGGTTGTTTGGGGTGTGTTTTTTTCCCCCTGGTGATTTTAAATCTTTCGTGTAGATGGATGTAGGGTAAGAAAATGAGATGTTTACAACATACTGAGAAACAGGTTCTTAATACTGCGAAACCCTTCTTATCACAAATTCAGGAGACTGTAGGAAGATGTCAGTAAACTCCAAAATTCACACCCCCAAGTCTGCTCCGGAACAGCTAAGGATGCCCATTTAAAGAGAGGAAATCTTCCTACTCCAGCTGCCGAGATAGCTACTGAGTCTGCAACAGAATTCCTTTCCACGGAAAGAACTGCAGGCTTCCCCCGGCAGAGGCCGAGCCAGCAGACGACTTCTCCAGAACCACATAAAAGGAAATTAAAATGCGCTATTTTCTGGGGAGTACCCTTAAGCGGTGGAAAAAGCTCTTTTCTTTTTTCTTCTGTTTTTAATTTTGAGATGTTTCAAACATAGAGAAAAGTATAGAAAAATAATGTAACACTCCATGTGATCTCCATCGAGATCAAACATCTGTCATGTTTGCTTCAAATCTCTCTTCTCTCCCTCTCTCTAATGACTTAAAACCAGCTAAAATCGCCCCCTTTTCATCCTTTTCTTCTTCCCCAGAAATAACCCCTGCCCTACAACGATGTGGGTCATTCACATCCTGATTTTAGTCTGTTTACTATCAATATAAATATATGAATCCACAGACTGTTATGTGTTTTAAAATCTTCATTTAAATGGTAATCGTTCTGTATGTTTCTTCTTGAGACTTATTTTTTTCCCCACAAAATCATATTTTGGATGAAGCGACACACCACGTTCTTGACTAAAGAGAGCCATCATCATAAAGATGTCAGTTCTACCTAACTTCATTTACAGATTGAATACAATTCCAATTTTTAAAATACCACCAGGTTTATTTCTGGAGCTAGGCAAGTTGATTACGAAGTTTATTTGAAAGAACAATAAAGCAAAGCCAGCCAGGAGAACCCGGGGAAAGCAGAGCCATATGGGGCCAGAACCAGCAGACATTGACACAGACCGTAACGCCAGTAATTAGGCGCTTGGTATTGGAGCAAGAATAAACAGAGACCGATAAGACAGAAAGAAAATTCAGGAATAGATCCAACTGCATCTGGAAAGTTATTATACGAGAACGGCAGCTTCGCAAATCTGTGCGGAAAGATGATTTTTTTATATAAGTGGTGTTGAGATAATGGAGCAGCCATAGGAAAGGAGTCAACCCTGGAGCTCACGCCACGCACTGGGGTAAAATCCCAAATGCATCAGACATTTAAATATAAAAAATTGAACCCCCGTGGATGCTAGAGAAAACCAGGGGTAAAGGCTGATGCGACCTGGGTGTAGGGAAAATTTTCTTAACCAGAAGCAATAGGGAAAAGGCTATTCTGTTTGAGTGCACTAAAATAAAACCCTTTGGCAGGGCAAAACCACACTCAGCAGAGTAAAAAGACAACCCATACCTGGGTGGAGACACCTGGGGCTGCTGTCTCGGGTGGCGTCAGGGAGAGGCTGGGCCAGGCCTGGGTCAACAGGCAGGTGGGTTCGCTTTCTAGACTGGAGGCCGTGGAAGGGCCTGGCTGAGCACTTGCTTCCCAGGGCCAGTTACCGGGTTGGACTCCGGCTCCACCACTCACCAGCCTCCTGGCCTTGGGGAAGTTGTTTAAACTCTCTAGACCTTGATTTTCTCACCTACATAAAGGGATAATGGCAGTACCTAGTCCTGGAGCTGTCAGGAGGAATAAATGAGTTTCTTTGTATAAAATGCTTTGAACACACCTGAAACATTCTAGAACCTTGATTAATGTCAGCTCTTACCTCCTGGGGCTCACAGCTTCCTCTGAAACCAAAGCCCAGGCAACAAGCTGGCTGCAAGGTTCTTTTCCTCCCGTGCTGGGCTTCCAGTGTCATAACTAGGAGGAGGGCAGCCGTAGGAACCACGGGAGTCTTACCCTCCGGCAGCTCAAGTCCACCAGGGCTGCCCTTTTCGGTCACGGACTCCTTAGTATCTTATGAAAGCTAGGAGCCTTCTTTTTAAAATTTGTATATGGGATTTCTGGGGGTTCCCTTTTCCCTGAAAGTCAGATAGCCCCAGGACGAAGGTTTGGCGACCATTATTTTTGAACCACAGACAAGGACTTGCAGCCTACCACACGACAGGAGACGCAGAGAAAAGGATGAAGGAGACGCGGTAGGTCTGGACCACACGGCACTTCACGGAGCTGGCAGGGCAGATCCGTGAACAGCGACCTCACCTCCCTCCAGCACAGACCGTCCCCAGCCTTGGCTTTACCTCGGGGACTCCCTGGGCACAGAGTGGTGCCCACGTGTGTTTGAGCAACCCCAATCCTGAGAATGGGAAGAAGTCATGAGGATCCCCATTTGGTACAGGGACAGGCCAGGAATGGGGACGCTTTCCTGGGAACCTGGTGGGTTTGGGATGCTGGCGGGGAGCACAGGAGCTGGCGGGAGAGGAGGAGGAAAGAATCTGAGTAGGCCGTGAGCACCTGCACAGGAGAGTTCTTGGGAGACATCGTGGAGCCAGAGTATCTATGCAAGGGAGTGGGGCAAGAGGAGTCTCAAACGCCACTTGAAGGCTGGGTCTAATCCTGAAGGAAATGGGGCGCCACTGGAAGTTTTGGAAGAGGGGATTCAAGGGCCTAAAGTGGCAGAAAGTTAACCTGGCAGCATCTATAGACCAAATGTGGTAGGAGTTTGCAGTGGAGTGTTGGACACGTGACACTGGTCAAGAACAACCAGGCAGGACCCGGTGCCTCCACGGACTTGAGACGGGGCAGGTGGAAGTGGCCACCCTCGGGGGACCGGTGTGTGACTGTGCCTCACAATTACCAGGATCATAGCTGCCTTCAGGCTTTAGGCGCCCTGCATAACAGCTTACCAAGCAACTTATTCCTGAAATTGTACATGGAGCACATTATTATTCATATTTTATAGATGAGAAAGCTGAGGTAAGAAGAATTTAGCATCAATTTCCTGCACCCAGCAGCTCAATAACACGGTACTTAGGAGACCAGGATCTGGGATTGAAGGTCAGTTCTGCAATTCCTTGCTATGTGTGATCTTGAGCAGAAACCTGTTCCACCCGTCTAAGCCGCCACTAGTAAAGATCAAATTGAAATAACACACACAAAACGCTCAGCACGCACCAGGCACACAGTAAGCTCTCAAAAACTATTATCGTTATTATTGTTATTTTCAATGTTAGTCGTGCTGAAAGGACACTATCCAAGACAGAGGTCAGAACTCCCACCGTCACTTGCTGGCTGGGTGTCCTTCAGAAATGCCTGGGCCCTCTAAGCCAGTGTCCTCCCACTGATCAGGAGGTACCTCTGCCACCTTGCAGTTTCTGGTGATGAAATTCAGGGATCACTGAATAGTAGGGCCTTTTTTCCTAATCCCCAGAGATGAACTTGTAAAGCTAAATCTAGTTTAACATCTACCTCCTGATTTCCCTGCAGCCAGCAGCATGTGGCTGTTTCTGCCTCATGACTGAATTGGAAGCAAATCCCTCAGACAACTTTCCTGTTTGCTCTGCACCAGGAAGAATATGAATACCGCTTAAATAGACCCAGCCAGGGCTTGGGATTTTGCTGGGTGCCAACCTTCCTCCATCAGGGCTCACTTCTGTTTAAGCTGATGCAGATTCCAGACTTTAAATAGAAATGATAAATTATTGACTATCACGGTGATTGATTCTCAGACTGTCTGCTGACCACCAAATTGCTCCGATTGTCTCCCGAATGAAAATTCCATCAGTCATTAGGGTGAGCCTGCACCAACATCCGTCACGTTAATGATGTGGCTGCAATCACTCCTTGACACTAATTACCTTTTCTGACTAATTTTGAATGCGGAGTTTTGCTAATGACTGAGACCTGCTGTAAAAGGCCCCATTTTCTCCAAGCATTCCATAATCTATGGCACCTTCATGCCCACATCACAATTATTAACACTGCACCCGAGCCTGCCTCCTCGTGTGTTGGCGGCCTTTAAACAGAGAGCTCTTTATCCCGGGCTCCTTGACATAAACATAATTTTATCTGGAGAGTTCCCTGAAAGTGCGCTTCAGGAGAAGCAGAGTCTGCGTGGATGGATTTCTAACATGCAGAGACAATCATGAAAAATGTTTGTTCCATGGATCTTTCATGGCCATGGAGACGGAAAAGCAACACAACCTGCTGTATGCAGGCACTGTGCTTGGCTATTTCACACGTGTTGTTGTATGTGACATTCACCACAACCCTGTGAGACCACTGTTATCAGCCCATTTTGCAGACACAGTAACTGGGACCTGGAGGTTTTAAGTGACCAGCCCAGTGTCACACAGCTTTCAAACAGTGAAGAACCAAGGCCCTCACTCCAGCAGCCCAGGAGAAACTAAATCATGCCTACTCGGGAAGCTGAAGCAGGAGGATCACTTGAGCCCACGAGTTTGTGGTTGCTGTGAGCTATGATGACGTCACTGTACTCTAGCCTGGGTGATAGAGTGAGACCCTGTCTCAAAAAAAAAAAATGTATAGAAGAACCCTGTTTATGTTTTAATAAAATTTTGTATATAAGAAAGATCAAGAAGGATACACAAAATGGTAAACAGTGGTTCCTTTGGGGAAGAAGTAGATGGTTGGAGAGAAGGAAAAGAGAAGCTTCCAATTTTCTTTCTTTGTTGTTGTTTTCTCCTTATTTTTTTTCCCCCCCGATCCTCCCACCTCGGCCTCCCAGAGTGATAGGATTGCAGGTGTGAGCCACAATGCCTGGCCCTGTCCTATACATATTCTTCTCAGATTTGCCTTTTTTGCTTGATAGTATGCCCTGGACATCTTGCTAATCTGGTACATAAACATAGCTCTCCCTCATTCTTTTCAATAACCATAGAATGCCCAGGGGGATGGATTTGCTATTATTTATTTAGACACCCTCCCTACCTATAGACATTTGTTTCCAACACAACTGCAACAAATATCCTTACACATAAATCTTTGTGCGTGCGTGTAAGAATTTTTGCAAAAGAACTTCCTAAAAATGTAATTGCTAGGTCACAAGATACATGTTTTTAAAAGTTTGAGACATGTCTTTTCTAATGCATCTTATTGCATCCTCAAACCAAAATAAAAATAAAAAATCACAGGTTCTCATCATTGTAGTGAGATGAGTGGCATGAGCCCTCTCTTGCTCTCAGATAATAAACCCTTGGAAAGCCTGGGGGGGGGGGCGGGGAGTCCCAAGAGCAGAGACAACATAATTCAGGGGCTTAGCCCCCTTTCTCTCTTTCTATAGCTTGGAGCAATTTTAAAATTCCTTCCTCCTGATTTTATTTTTAAGTGGGAAAAAAAACCAGTACAATCTGAAAGGAGGAGTAGGGAGACCCACGTCAGGGCAGCAAGATTCCAGGTTCAGCTGTTCTCACACTGGCTGCAGAGCCCTGGCCAAGCCACGCTTCTACCTGGCCTCTGTTTGTCAGCTCATTGGGACGTTAGACAAGGCAAACCCCAGGCTCCTCCTACATGAGTTTACAGTCTTGGTTCAGGAAAGCCATGAGGAATTGGCCTTATCTGGTACTGGCTGTGGGACCTGGGTCAAGTCCTGCTCTCAGGCAGGGAGAGAGAGTGAAAGCTCTTTGAGAGGTGTACACTTAATCCACACATGTATTAGGTACCTCGTGAGCCCGGCTCAGAGTCACAAAGATGGTTAACACGACCCCTACACCGGAAAGGCTCAGAGACCGGGGGAAAAGTCAAGTTCGCATTGAGACAAGGTGCGGAGGGTGCGGGGTTGGGTGCGCAGGCACTGAGCTCTGTGTTGAATTCCCTGCGTTGGCACACACCCAAACACAAGGAAATGCTGCTATCTCATTCAGTTCTCTGGTGCCTTCCATTTGAATGTGCAATCAAAATGGCTTTGATGTTGATTCTGAAAGAGTAGTCCCGGAGGATCTGCGGGAGGGAACTTTGTCTTATCCACTCAAAGTCCACAGCACAGCAGGTGTGAGGGCACAGGGCAGATGTGGTCCCCTGCAAGATGACTCAGATCGATTTTCTATTCTAGGCAACACGGAGATAAGATATTTCCTAATGAGGTTACAGATGCAAAAATCCTACCAGCAACAAAATCATGAAAACAGCATTCTATACAAAGGAAATCTAGAAACTCGAGATTTGCTTAAGCTTTGCAGAAAATGGCCTGAATTTGAAGCACAGTAAATATTCAACTGGTGAACTCAGTGTCTCTAGAATCTTCCAGTACAAAATGTGGCCCGCAGCCTGGCAGCGTCAGCAGCACCCAGGAGTTTGTGGGAAACAGAATCCCAGGCCTCGG
The DNA here is from genome assembly GCA_963574435.1 of Cheirogaleus major. Taxonomy (NCBI): domain Eukaryota; kingdom Metazoa; phylum Chordata; class Mammalia; order Primates; family Cheirogaleidae; genus Cheirogaleus; species Cheirogaleus major. The sequence continues at coordinate 24,703 of CAUYPO010024534.1, read as the reverse complement.
CTCAGAGCTGCAGAATCAGACTCTGCATTTGAACCAGGTCCCAGAGGATGCGTCTTAAGGTTTTCGTCCTCAGGGGCCTGGTTGACTGAGGTAGGTGCCTTTGCATGACTCACCAGGACGCTGAGACCTTTGGGGAACTAGTGACCTGTGATTTCCTCGTTAATTACTCTCCGGAAGTTAGCGGCAAGCACTGGGCCTAATACTTTCAGACTCAGCCACTGGCACCCTGGGACCCCTGATGAGACCTGAGCGGTGGTGAAGACACAACGCTGGGAGCTGACCTAGCCACAGAGGTGGCCGCAGAGGGACAGCTACCATGTGAGGAGGGTCACGGCGAATTCAGGCTTGGTGTGGGCTGGCAGAAACTCTTGGACTGAGCTTCCAGGCTCCGGGAGAAGGAGCTGTTGTCTCTTGTAAGCCCTCCATTCCTCACCCACCGTTACTTCAAATCCCTATGCAACGGCCACATGAAGACCGGAGGGCACCAAAGCCGTCGGGGCCCTCGTGCTATCTCATCTTCTAAGGTCAGAAACCCACGCAGCCAAATCGGCACCAGCTACAACCCACCGGAAGCCCAGATGAGACTGACAACACTAACTCCTCTTCCAGGTGTCGTCCCAACTTCCTGGTCTTGGCTGGGCAAAGACTAACGTCCCTTCTTGCTACCCTGGCCCCTCCTCTTTGGCTGGAGAGCACGCTGCTTAGATGCCCAGCAAACTCTCTGACAGGAAACGTGCTCAGAGCTGCAGCTGTCACTCATTCATTCAATTCCACAGATATTCGTGGACTGGCAGGAGTAATTACAGTAGTTACAGACGTAGTTACAGACGTCACTGCAGTCACTGCCCTGCACTGAGCACGTGCTCTGCGCGTTGTCCCCTAACTCTCCTAGCGGCCTCTGAACATTCGAGGGTGAAGTGTCGGGCCTAAATCCTACCGCTCTCCCCCTCAGGTTCCTGCCAGAAACAGCACATATGAAGATTCCTTAGCAAGGAGTCTCACTGCCAAATAGGAAGTAAAGTATTTATCTTCTCTACAGCCGGGCAATCACCCAACAGCCCCCGGTGCAAAGCTTCTTGGGAAAAGCGAGCTAATGCATGGGATCGAGGCCTAGAATAGGATCCTGCAGGGCACCCCTCACATGTAGAGTGGCCGAGACAGTGGAACAGATGCAGAGCCCACTCGCTCACCCAGGCCCAAGGACGAGGATGGCTGGCTCGCCAACCTGCCTGGCCGCAGGCAGAGCAGAGTGTGGCTGTGAACACATACCACCTTGCAAGGCGGTGACCGTGCCTACCAGCAAAATGTGGCCCTGAGAAGGCTAGGCTCTTCCAACCAGATCAGCAACTTCCCATCTTGTGGGAAAGAGCTGGATACGGATGGGTAGAGCGGCCGTAATCCTTCCTTTGTGTCACCATCTCTAAGGGGCAAGACTGAGATATGTTGGGGATAACAGAAACCCTGGGAGATGGTACCCAACCCTGTACTGAGCACGGGCACCCCTGCTGAGCAAGACAGTCCTGCCCTCACCTCCCAGAACCCAGCGTGTGTTAGCAGGTGAAAGCCGTTTGGGTTGGTGCCTAAGCTTCCCCAAAGTCTCTGGAAATTCGGGGCAGCATGAACAGAGGTTGGTGGGCCGACCATACCTTGTTTGTTCTGCCTGAGTCCTTCTGGGAGGATAAAGCTCTGGTGGTGACACTGATATTGGGGTCTTTCCACAGGAAGACCAGGATTGCTAGTGGTGAAAAGTCTGTGTTCAGCTTTGCCTGCAAGAAAAATTCTTTGGGGAAGGCTGGGGACTGCTACAAATGCTAGAAGGGCCGTCCTGGGAGCGGAGGGGAGCTGGGAGGCGTGGATGAGGCCCAGAAACACTGTATGAGTTTCCTGCAGCTACTGTAACAAATCACCACACACTTGGTGGCTTAAAACAATACAAACTCATTTTTCTGGAGGTCGGAAGGCCAAAATCAGCATCACTGAGCCAAACCAAGGTGTTGGCAGCCTGCATTCCTTCCAGAAGCTCTAGGGAAGAATCCATTTCCTGCCCCTTCCAGCTTCTGCTACTGCAGTGTACCATGGCTCATGACTACATCACTCCAACCTCTGCCTCTGTGGCCACGTTGCCTTCCTCTCTGTCCTCAAGTCTCCCTCTGTCCCTCATCAGCACACTGGTGATGGCAATGGTGTGCACCGGACCAGATGCACCCAGGATAATCCCCTATCACTACAGAATTTACTTAATCACATCGCCAAAGACTCATTTTCCAAATAAGGTAACATTTACAGGGTCCAGGGATTAGGACCTGATGTCTTTGGGGCCATTTACAGCGTACTACAGACACTAATTTGGAATCTAGAGAAAGGGCTTTCCTGCGACCCCGGGCTGTCCGGGTTCAGAAAGGGCTGCTTCCAAGCAGGCAGCCCTGCTGCAGACACACGTGCTCAGCCACCCACCGGATCCCACTGACATTCTTCTCTGGCTGCCAGAGGCTGCTTACTGCAAACCTGCGGTTCTCTGCCTGAGGACTTCCTGCCGCTATAAGGACATGCTTAGCTCACAGGCTATGTGTGTCAGAAGAGCAGAAGGATCAAAGCTCCCCAAGGCAGCCCTCAAGCCACAACCGAGAGATAGAAGATAAATACCCCAATTTCTGCACCTCTTGGTGGGGTAAGGCTGACGCTCAGAGCTCTTCAGTGTGAGCTCCAGTTGCCACAGCTAGAAACTGGCTTGATCATGTGCCTTTCACTAATTTCAGGCCAGCCACCTAGAAACTCAGGGTATTGTGTGAAAATGAGGTGTCCTCCAGAACATTAGCAACATCTTCACCCTATAAGCCCAGGGGCAGAGTGTGTAGAAAATAAGGCTAAGAATCTGATGGTGGAGTCAGAGCTGCAGACGAAACTGGAATCACGGCCCCAGCAAGCTTTCCATGCTAAAGCATTCCTATGCTAAAGGAATGGGTCCCAGAAACCTAGGGTGGGGAGAGGACCACACATGGCGGGGGAGGACATGAATCCTGCCTATAACCTGGAACTGTCAGGGCTAGCAGGAAGAGTGCCCTCCTCTTTGCCCACCCTGCCTGTCCTCAGGTCGTTTGACTCAGATGCTCGTGAGATGATGCTTGCCTCGTCAGTAGATGCCCCACCACTCCTCATAGCTTCCAGACTTCTAAATAATGCAGGCCAAGTACTAACCTTTCCTGGGAGGGGAGGGATATCTCACCACGGTGCTGTAGGACCTGGCAGTATGAACCAGCATGAACGAGGAGAACCCATCTCGGAACAGATCATGAGGGTGCTGGGCCAGGAGGGTGAGATGTAATGCTGGATAAAGGAGAGTCTGTCAACACGAGGCACCCTCCCGTCACTCAGGATTTAGCACTGTGTAAGGACACCAAGAGCTGGTCCTGATACACTGCTGGGACTGCTGCTAGAAGCTTGGGGGGAAATGACAGGGGATGCAGGAACCAGCTTGGCAGAGTGTCGAGGAATGGGTCGGAAGGCTTGCAGGGTGAGCATGCTAGGCTGGACTAATTATGCAAGACAAGAGAATCAACCGGCACTATCGCAGTAGGAATCTGCTGGTGAGAGAAGCACTTCGATCCTGAGACGTGAGTGGTGGCAGCCCACCGCAGGCCGGGTTGACGGTAAGAGTGCCACGATGGAACTGGGCTCTCAGGTACCTGTGGGAACACCTGGATTCTGGACTCACGGGGGCCGGGAGCAGCGTATAACCATCAGAAGTAACATGGACACAATAACACCACAGGCAGCAAGGATGGAATGGCAAACAGGAGGCCTTGGCCCACAGGATCTGTGAGGATGGCTAATAGGCCACCGCACAACTAGGGACAGGAGAGATGGGCGACCATTGAGGGTATGGTTCAAATTCTAGAACCACAAAGATCAAGAGCTGGTGATCAGAAGGCTGCTGTCAGCCCCTGCAATGGAGACTGTGGCTTCTTGTCTGGTCTGCAGCCCTGAGCCAGCTCGGATCCAGAGCCCGCTGATGGCAGGGAGGCCAGGTGGTTGTTGCAGGTGACATCAATGCTCCAGCCTTATCCCCTCACCCCTAGCCCTTGGGTGCATGCTGGCCAACTTCCAGCTGCATTTCATCCCCCCGGGGCATCCTCTGCTCCCTGGGGCCTGATTTATTATTGTCTACTCCATACACCCAGAGTCCCAGAGAATGACCATGTGCGGCAGGAGTGGGAAGTAAACCCCACAGAGTCAGAGGCCTGGCACGTCAGTGAAGTTGCCGTTTCAAAGACAAGCGGCTACCCCTTGCAAACAGAAAGAGGCACAGTACTTGATAGGCCTTCTTGGCATCTGGGGACAGCACTTCCTGCATTTGGGAATATTGACTGCTTAGCCCGTGTATTGGGCGAGGTGGAAGGCACCAGTTTCTAGTGGGAGCCTTGAGCAAGGAGGACTCTACAGCAGGTTCAGGCTGTGGCCCAAGTGGCTCTGCCATGTGGGCCAGTGGTCTGGCAGATTCCATGGTGCAAGAAGGACTCGTGGCAGATAAAGAAGTAGGATGGAGCCTTTGGAAAGCCTCCTGCTTTGAGGTTCTGTTTGTTTCAAAGAAACTGTGACCAGCGCCCACCTTGAAGAATCAGTGATGGAATGGACTAACCCTGGGCCCAAGAGGACCTGAGCAGGGCAAGGGGTGGACTGCGGTGCTCTCGTTCCTGCAGAACCAGTAGGAGACGCACACATCTATGTGCTGAGAGACAGACAGAGAGATTTGTTTTAAGGAGTTGGCTCACATGGTTGTGGAGGCTGCAAATTCACAGGGCAGGCCAATAGGCAGGGCAGGAGCAGACGTTTCAGTCTTGAGGTAGAATTTCTTCCCCAGGAAACCTCAGTTTTTGCTCTTAAGACCTTCCACTGGCTGAAGGAGGCCCAACCACAGTACCGAGGGCAATCTCCTTTACTTAAGGCCAACTTTAACCACATCTACAAAATACCTGCACAGCAAACCTAGGTTCGCGTCTAAGTGAATAACCTGGTACTACCACCTGGTCAGGCGACATATGCGAGTGCCCCTCCCATGCCTGTGGCATCCACCTCTATACACCAACAGCTCTCACTTCAAACACCTGGGACTCTCTGCCTGCATAGCTCGGCTCAGGTGCATGACAAAATACCATAGCCTGGGGCCTTAAATAATAGATACTCATTGCTCACAGTGCAAGGGCTGGGGAGTCCAAGACCAAGGTGCCAGCTGATTTGGTTCCTGGTGAGAGCCCAATTTCTGGTTCACAGATGGCACATCCTCACTGTGTCCTCACGTGGAGAAAGTACGAGAGCTCTCGCCCATCTCTTCTAATAAGGGCACTAATCCTATTCGAGAGGGCTCCACCCTCATGACCTAATCACCCCTCCCAAAGACCCCAGGGAGGTGGAGGGCACACATTCAGCCCATGACACTGCCTGGGGGCTTTTTGTTCTGCTCCAGGAACACATGAGGTCAGTTCAAGCCTGAAGCACCACGCAGCCCTCGCCTGAGCACTGGACAGAGACTTGGAGGATGGAGCCTGAGTCTCCTCATCTTCAATGTGAGAATAATAATAATTCATCCCGCACAGCGTTGTCATGAGGATTAATACACAGGCGCATCCACGAAAAGACCTCAGCGTGGTGCCTGATGCATAGCAAGTGCTCGATATGTATGAGACGTTACATAAGGATTGATGTAAAACGCCACAGAGAACTTCGAAATTACTACTGGGAACCATGCTTTTAATTTATAAGGCTTTCTAACCCACAATATAGCTAGTCTCCTCCCCCCCAAAATCCATACAATTTTCCAAAAATTTCAGGATTGATGATGCCATTGGTCGAAACATCAGCCCAGGTGGCCACCAAAGCCCAGCCATCCCCGTCCACTGCGTCCCTCACTGATAGCGGCAGCAAGAGCGTGTGATTTGTGGGCAAGGACCCTGGAGGGTCCGTAAAGCAGGGGAGGCTGGGCAGAAAGAACAGTTTAATTCCCACTTTCCAAGGGGCTGTTATTCAACTCACCCTCCTCCCTTCAGTCCCGGAGTAAATCACCAGCTGCCATGATCGGCCTCCGTCCACCGGGAGACCCACAGATCAGTGCGGCCCCTGCGCCCAGCCTCGGAGCTGCCCCGCGGTGATTCACACCCAGAATCGGCAGGCTAATCAGTCCTCGAGGTGGCTCCCCGATAACTATCCAATCCCCCCTGGTTCCCAAGCACCTCGAGATCTGTCTCCATCACAGTGTGGGAGGAATGACTCCAGTCTGAGGTTCGCGTTCGTGAGCTGCCGAGACCGGTTGGAGGTGAGCTGCTGGCTGCCAGACGAGACCTGTGCTTGGCTGTGAAATTAATGGATTTCCTTCCTGAACCCCACGAGCCTGTATAATCTACCTTGGCCTGTAAACAGTCAGAAGCCCAAAGGACACGTTCTTGCAGTAAACACCCCAGGTGTTCTAGTTAATAAAGCATCATGAATTCTGCATTTTATCTGGAGGAAGACATTTTTTAAAACACACTTAAAAATAAAGCCACACAGAACAGGACCATATCTTTCCAGAGGAGTCGGGAGGCTGAGCTGCACCTCTCAGGGCCTGAGCAGTGAAATCGTCGACTGAAGCGGGGCGTCACGCGAACAGGAGGGTTACCCAAGATGACAGGGCAGGGGCGAAACGGTGTTGCTCCGGCCAAACGCACTTTCCGGTTGTTTCGAACTGTTGGGCCTAGCCAGGTTTTCCCAAGGAGCACAAAGCCCCAGTCTGAAGAGAGTGCAGGGGTGGGGTGGGGTGGGGGTGCTCAGATTGGCCCCCATGCTGGCTACCTCAGTGGGAGCTTTGTTTGTCCAAGAAGGGGGGACACGAGGGCAACCCCAACCAGGCCAGTGGAGGCCCAGGGAAGAACAAGAAGGAAATTCATTGATTAAGGCCCAATTTGCACTATGAGGCATTAATCCTTCCCTTGTAAAATTCATTCCTTACCTGACTTAGCTAATACAGACAAAGTGTTCCCTCCCCTGGGTACTTAATCTGTGTCAGGCACCGGGGTGAGCATTTTACCACTCCCTCCCCAAGACCCCCTGGCAGACCCTGTGGACTTGCTAGCTGGACAGCACCCACAACTGCCTTCCCCTGATAAAGAGTCTCAGGAGTCCCTTGTCCAGACCCTGCTGACATTAGGTGTGATTGCCCACCATGATTCTGTCCAACAAGGTGTAAGCCAAAGACCTTAGGGCAGGTCCCCCTTCCTGAACACAGAGTCCCTTATTCTTTTTTCTAACTGGAGCACAGGCCAGAGGCTAGAGGTAGAGCAACCATTTTGAGGCCGTGAGGTAGCAGGCATGAGCTCAGAGCCAACATGCCAAGAATGGGGGGAAACAAAGGGAAGGAGTCTGGGCCCCTGTTGAAAAGACCTGATGAACCATTTTAATAACCCCAGGCCATCAACTCTGGACTTCTGGCTAGGTGGGCTTAAAAAAAGAATTTGTTTTCATTAATGCCAGCTGAGTTTCCTATTACACCTAGAGACAGGCATTTCTAACCCATATATTCCTGGTCTCCAGGGGAGGAAAGTCGGAATGGCGAGGTGACCTGCTGAAGGCCATATGGGAGTGAGTGGTAGGACTAGGATCCACTGTGACTGTGTGTTCTTGTCACTCAGCCCTCCATACCACAACCCTGTGCCCCAGCGAGGAATCATCTGCTTATAATTTGCAAGTGTTTTTTACTGTCACATTTCTTGAATGCATTCACCTAAGAACAAGCTCAGACAACCCAGGTGTATCATAGATGGCTATAATTAAGACTAATGATGATATTAATCCTAATAATAGCTAACCTATCTCACAGCCCTCTGAGGTCATTACTTTTCCCCCCAAGGAAACTGAGGCACAAAGTGAGTAAGTAACTTGCCCAAGATCTCCCAGCCAGAGAATGGCTGGGCTGGACTTCAAACCCAGGCAGCCTGGCCCGGAAGCCCATGTGCCGACCACTGTGGGTAAGGAGGGAATCTTGGCAGCTCAGGTGCGTGTCCTCAGTGCCTTGGTAACGAAGCTCCTTTGAATGTCTCAGAGGGAGCTGCCTCCCCATCACCCATCACCCCTTGCCCAGGATGACCGGGGTTCTCTGCGCACCCCTCAGAGAGGCACAGAGGGAGGGAAAGGTGCAGGAGATGTGATGTGGCCCTCGTGGCTCTCTGTGGTCCCTTGCTAGGCTCTTTCCTGAGGCCGACAGGCTGCCTTCTCACCTCTGTCTGCCTCCACTTGTCATTCACCTTAAGGGCCTGCTGCCGGGCTGGCCTCCAGAGCTGAGGCTGTCGTGAGAACAGGCAGCGCATTGATGCAGCGTCATGGAGGTGTTTATTTCACTCCAAGATAGCAAAACAAGGAGCCCCCTTCTCTCTCTGTGTCTCTCTCTCCCTCCCTCCCCCCCCAACACGCTCCCCCTCCTGTGACATTTTTAATATACTATCACTTAAAAATTACGTTTGCAAGACCAGAAATCGTGCAACTTAGGCTGGGGAGGACAGTGACTCCCACCGGATTCTAGCTTCTCTTGTAGGTGGTGTGACGCGTGGCCTCTGCTTCCCTGAGCTGGAAGCTTCTGTCCATGAAACAGAAAACGAATAGATCATAAAGGCCAACGTGGAGGAGTTTGAGGAAAGCGAAAGAGGACAGACAGCTGGAGGGAGTCCGACAGCTCTGTGCACACAGAGAGCTCCGGGTTCTGGGAGGTCAGTGAGCATCTCTTCCCTTCTCATGGTAGAAGCCGCGATTAGTACAGTTGGATATGGACAAAAGCTATTTAAGAAACAAATCTTCACTGTAAAATTCTAAATGCAAAAGAATTGATCCCCATGAAAATAATCTCAGCAAAATGGAAATGGAAACATCGGAAGTGGCTTAACTGAGCTGTACAGGAAACTGATGAGGGATTCAAGTGGCCTGATGGAGTTCCCACTGGAATTCTCGTACTTTCTAGAGGAAAACTCATCCCTGTTGGGTAATTCTGATTAAAATGCTCACATTCGAAATGGCTTTGGGGTCAAAATGTCCACAGGATTTAGGTCAAAATGTCCCAGCCCCTGACCAAGGATTTGGGGTTTTATGATCTGCAGGAGGAGGGGATGGGATAAAACAGTGCCCCCAGGACAAAGGGGCAGGGGTAGGGTAGCTTCAGAGACACCCAGTGGAGGGAGGGAGCCGGGGGTACGGAGCAGATGCCAAATACAGAGCATCCCTGCCCATCTGTCCCCTGCAGGAGGCCCGGGGATGGGCGTAAGCCCCCTGAGCCCTCTGCCAGCCCTGTACCCCGGCTCTGCTGCACAGGGCTCCCACCCACTACACAGTGGCCTGAAGCCCCCCACAGAAGTCCCACCAGCCTTGTGCCAGGGCCACTGTGCGTTCCAGACAGGATCAGAAAGGAGGCGTGCTGAGCAAGTGCTATCTTTCTCTAAACAACACTTATTGTTGTTGTGCATCTGACCACAAACACAGCGCAGCACAGGCAGAATTCTGGAAGACACAGGAAAGTGAAACAGAAAAGCATCAGCTGCAACCCCCGCCCCCCCCATGGAATATGGCACCGTACGGGACTGGAAGGACGGACAGGAACCTACGGCACAACCCAGCCAGTCGGAAGGCCTAGCTAGAGCAGGGCCCTATTCCAGCTCCTGAGCTGGCCATGGGCCCTGCGTGTGTCCTGTGTGTAGGGGCTTAGTTCCCACTTGGAACTGGGGGACCATTAGCTGGCCCCAGTAGGGACACCCACAAGTCTCCTCCGTCATTACCCCGGCCTTGTTTTCCTCGTGGGGGACCCGGGGTGGCTGTGAGGAGGAGTGAGCGGTTTCCAGCCTGTACCGTGATCTCCTGCGCCCTGTCGGGTAAGGACTCTTGTTGCTCCCATTTGACAGATACAGGAAATGAGGCCAGAGGGCCTCATTTAGGAGGCCAAGATCTAGCAGCCAGGAGAGAGTAGAACTGGGACCCTGGGGGAAGAGGCAGGGAGGGGAGGAATTTGAAAGGGTTCGGGTTGCCCATATTCAGGGGACCTTGGCACCTTATTAGGCAACAGTTGGAGAGGGGGAGAGAGGAAGGGGGAAGGGAAGGGGAGCAATGAAGGGGAAGGGAGGGGAGAGGTGTCCAAGGAACCGCTGGACCTTGTCACCAGCCCAGTCACTCCGTGGGGTGTCCCCTCCCAAGGAGCCCCCAAGGTCAGCAGCTCTGTGTCCATCCTTCCACGACTCCCAAGTCTCAGAAAGAACAAGCTGAGTCATGTTTGACCAGGGAAATCTTACAGTTACAAGGGCCTGCTTCCCTTCCGGTTTCCAGCTGTGAGCATCACAGAATGTGGTCAAAAAGGATTTAGAAAACAAAAAAGGCTCCACACACCATTGGTCACTGCCCACCGCCAGGGCTGCAAGTAGAGCTGGGTGTTGGGCACCACGCGACCTCCAGGATGCGCATCAAAGATGCAACAGGCCCCTGGGCCCCGCCAGGCCCGCCAGCCACCCAGCCCTCCAGACACTGGTCTTCCCAAATCAGGAAGCGGCACTCCACTGCCTTTCGGAAACAAAGTAAAAACAGCTGCTATTTTTGAAAGGGTATTTTTGTAAAACAATCTCTGGTTTCCTTCAGGAATTTCAGCCCAGAGCCCCCTTGGTTATGTGGTTTCTGTAGGAGTTAACACATTTCCGACTGGGCGACCAGAGGAGCTGTTTATGTCCCTCCGTGTCTCCCGCCGGGAGGCATGGGGCTTGCGCAGCAACTTCCCAAATCCCCAGTCTACTGGGGTCCCTTTACACCAGCAGCTCTTAACCCTTGCCTTCTGTCAGAAGCTTTGGGGATTCAGAGGTACAGGGAAGTGGGTGTCTGCCCTCACGGTCCAGGAGAGACACGTGGATCAGCTCGTGGTGCACCACGGACCCTGGTATATTTCGTGCATCCTCTCAAACCATATTGTCGGGGACCCTGCGTGCTGGGGCCACACCGAAGGTTTGAGGATGAGTCCCAGGAGCCCTCGGGCTGCTCACAGTCTGGGGGAGACCCGAGTGCAGGGCCAGGCGGCCCAGAAAAGGGAGGATTAACAGATTCACTGGCCCAAGAGGAAGCCCTGTGGGGTGAGGGTATTCACATAGATCATGAACGATGATCCTGAGCTCACCAGGTGTCCAGGCAGGGGACAGCTGGACAGAAAACAGGAGAGAGCTTGGGGCATTTGGAGAGCCCTGGGCAGTTTAGCTTGTCAGAGGCAGCGGGCCGGGGTGTGTTTGCAGGAATTACCCCATTTGAAAAAGTTCAGGTTGCCCATGCTCAGGGCACCTCGGCACCTTGTTAGACAGGAGCTGTGACAGTGACTATGCTCAGGATAGTCACTGTCCCTGGGCAACCAGGATTCGCTCATTTTCAGAGCTTCATAATAGTAACAGCTAAACATGTTCAGTGCTCTGTTCATGCAACACACTGTCCCAAGCTCGTAAGTCACAGAGACTGTTACCTGCACCTGTATTCATAACTCCGGCTGGCCTGGTGCAGGGGCTCAGGGAGATCCTGAGAGTGGCTTTTGGGGAGCCCACTCTTCTGGCCAGAACTAGCACATCTCATTGCAGCCTTGGATGAGGAGCAACCCCGGGGCGAGAGAGGATTTGGGGAGATTAACGGTGCTGCCGCTGCGAGCCACATCCCAGGTCCCACGAGCCGGGCTTCGTGCAGAACGCTGTGACTGCACTGGCCCGTTTATCCTCAATCCTCTGAGCTCAGAACCACTTTATCCCCATTTCACAGTTGAGGGACCTGAAGCCGAGAGCAATTAGGTTTCTTTTCTGGAGTGACAAGGTGGTCAAGCCTGGGCCGAGAGTCCAACCCAGGCAACATGAGTCTGGGGACCAGCCCAGCCACGGGGCCATCCTTCCGCAGATGAAATGTCTGGAGGGCGGGAGAGACACCAGCAAGGGTGGGGGGATGATGGGGACACTCTGAGACCTGCACACCCTGACCAGGCCTCCTTTTTTAAAGATGCCCAGACTTTGGGCAGAACTTCCCTGCTCTCTTTCCTGCACTGATGACATTTGACACCTGACTTGGGAGCTTTTGAAGTTAGCAAAACTGATAACACATTTCTGTGAATTCCCATTGTTCAACACCACCCAGAACTCACCCACAAAGTGCAAGGAGTAGTTCCAGAGTTTGGCTAAATCTCCCGCCAGGAATGTTCTGGAATGTACGGGTGGGAGGAGGTCACGTGAGGGGCAGTCCTCAGATGCAGACAGAAGTGTGGTCTGGCAGGGCCACACGCGGCCCGTGAGGTTGTGCGGAGCCGGGCTCCCAGGTCAGCAGGAGGGACCTGCACACCTGTGACAGCGAGGGCAGCCAGGGCCACACAGCCCGCGAAGTCTGCTCGACTGAGTGGACGGGGACACTCAGGGGACCTACCTCCTGGTGGGGCTGTGGCCAAAGGCTCTGACCTTTACACTTCCACCATCCTCCTTCCTGACAGTCGGTCGAGGAATTGTGTTTCCCGTCGCATGCACCTCCACATTCGCTGCTGTTTCCAACCCTTTAACTCCTCCACCAACACACACACACACATGCACACACACACAGCTGCCAGAGCCCCGTCTCCGTACATCGAGTGAAAAGGGTAATTTTCCTGGGAAAAGCTTGTTTCCCATGGCTAAGCCTGGCCTCCCATCAGTGTGAGGGGCTGAGATCCCGACACGAGCTCAGCATGGCGCCAGGACTTGGGGCGCGTCGATGGCAGCGAGTGGAGTTCAGTACCAACCGGGGCCGGGGCAGAGTGTGCCCAGGGAATCAGTCGCAGCTCTGTCTCCCCCCACACTGCAGGGAATACTTCAGTCCCCACCCGTGTCTGGGACGCAGTCAAAGCAGCGAAGTGATCACTGCACCAGCGTTATGTGGCCGGGCTCAGGCTGTGGATTTAATGCGGCGGGAAGGTGGGTGTGGCGGGGGGACGCCTCTCTCTGCATGTGTCCCCAGACCCTGGACTCTGCTCCACAGAAGCAAGAAGCTGAATGAGCACCGAGGGAGGCTGAGGACATGTCCCCAGAGCAACTCCAGCCTGGGCAAGGCCGCCCGCCTGCACCCCGGCCTCCTCCCCACGCCCCGCAGGTGGTGGCAGGCCCCCGCTCCAGCCTCATGAACAGATGCTTATTTGGAAGCAAGGCAGGAGGGAACTTCTAAGGGTCCAGCCACCTTCCTGGGATCACTCTCTGAGTCAAGCTGCCAGAAATGCAAAGTGTCCCTGAAATTCACAAGACATCTGTATCCTTTCTTGGGGTCTTTGGCTCATTTACCTGCAGCCTGAAGACATTTAGTTTGTTCCAAAAAGCGCAGCACCAAGCTTCATTTATAGGGATCGCAAACTTTGCAGACACAAACAGTTAAAAAAATAGGTCAAACCCTGACTTGTACATCCACAGACTGTCTTTCCTAGCGTGTTTCCCCAAAATCAAATCAGCAGTGCATGTAAATAAGTTGAGAGAATTCATCACGTTAATTTATCTAATTTTGGAGGCAAACCTGAAACAAGCAGCTCCTCATCCCCTAACACTTGGGCCCTTACAGGATATTAATCCCTGGGTTTTATCAGCCTTGCAGGAAGGGCTCCTACAGCCCCAAAGGAACAGGGCCATCATTTTCCTCGTGAATACAAATTGTTCTCCAAGGTCATGCCAAGGGGTGGCCGGCGTGGTAGACCACCCAAAGCTCAGACACGGGAGCCCGTGGGACGTGCACTCGGAAGCACTACGCACGGGCCATCAAGCAATGGCTGCAAACGGTGCGTGGTCCTGGCAGTAGGGCTGTGTTTACAGGGTCCCTGCAGTGTCTGCCCTAACAGGCTGTGGGATCGAGTCCGTCGCCTTATTGAGCATCTGCACAGCTGAGGCAGCCAGGGACAGAGCCGGCCCCCAACAGAGGGAAGCCCAGGTGGGCAGTAAGGCTTCCCCATCTCCTGCCTCTCGCTGGGCTGTGTGATGTCTTCAAAATGGTACATTTCACTGCTGAGAACCCCAGTGTACCCCCCTGCTATGCAGGAGCCAGCCGTTTCAGCTGACCTGGAGATGACCAAGATGAGTTGCACCCAGTCCTGTGAACACTGATTGTCACTTATAGCTGATCCCTCAAAGCAGCCAGGTAGGTGCAGGGCTGGACTGGGGGACCACAAGGGGCTCTCTCTGCCCCCAAATGTCTCTTCACAGGCCGTTGGAAGCTGGAGTCTCCTGCGCGTAGGTGCAGAGGCCTTCGAGGTGGGCACAGGGCACAGCACACAGAGCTCGGGCTCACGTGCCTGCTTCAGAGTTCCAGCTCCGCCTCGAAATACCCGTGGGCCAGGATAATACACCCAGCTCTCTGTGACTCAGTTTCCTCAACTGGAAAAGGCAGTGGTAACACCGATTTGGGGGCTGACTTGAAGACTGGCAAAAACCTAAGCAGCACACAGGAGGAACACAACAGGAATCTCTGCTCTTACCACTAGAAACCAGCGGAGCCACCGAGCAGTGGCCTTTGAAGGAGACGCTCCCTGCGGGCCTGGGCACTGCCCGTAGTGCCTGCTGACCCGGTCCGGGTTTCCAGCCCGGTGGTGGTCAGATTATCCTGCAGTGATCATCCGCCCTGCCCCCACCCCACAGGGCCCACACACAGTCTTGCCCGTTCACACTGGGCTTGGCCATGCAACTCGCTTTGGCCAGTGGGCTTCCAGCAGAGGTGACGGCTCCTGCTCTGCACCCAGGCCCTAGAGGCAAGGCCTCTTTCCACTCGCCCCGTGGGAAGTGCCGCCCCCACCTGGAGGAAAGCAGCCCCAGCCTGGCCCTGCCCCTCGTCCTGGACCCAGAACAAACCCAGTCCCGGCCTCAAACAGCTGCCCCCGCCAAGCACTGCAGACCCTGCATCTGGAGTGTGAAGGTTTGCTGGGGGAGGTCGCCGGGCTGGGGGGTGGGTGCAGGTGCAGGGACCGTTTTGCAGCATATTGCGGCAATAACTAACTGGAGGGTCAGACGAGCACCCTGGTTCCGCGCTCAGCCTCAGCTGCTGCCCACATCTCGCCTCTGAGGTGGCTCAGCTCATGGCGCTCCCCATCCTGTGGCTTTACCTGCTGCCCGGGCTCGCCCCAGCCCCTCGCCTAGATCCCAGACCCCGCGACCTGCCCCTCCTGCCTCTCAGGCTCTGACCCCAAACACATCTGGCCTCAGCCCCGCTCAGCCCTCACACCAGGTCCAGCAGGACCAGGTCTCAGAGCAAAGACCTGCCAGAGAGCAGGGGCAGGACCCCTAGGGCAGGCGCCAGGTTGGGCACACTGTACATGCTCCTTCTGAACACTGGCAGTGGCAGGATTTGAACCCAGGGCCTCCTCACCCCAGAATCAGAGCTCATTTCACTAGACCATGCAGTGGTTGCAGCTCAGATTCCTCCAGGCAAGCAGATTTTCACAAGAATATAGAGCCCTTGGGTTAGAAGGGAAGCAGGCAGTTCCAGACTTCAATAAATAGTAGGTGTTTTGTGGATCAAAACAGTCATTTCAAATATTGGCCACTGCACGAGTGTACCAGATTCATGGCTGGTTGAACAGCCGGCCCCAATTCTACCTTAGCTGGCCAACGCTCGGTTCCTGTTTCACTCCGTGGTTCTCTCAAATGCCCTGCCAGGTTCTAAAACAGCCAACGCACAGGGCATATTCCTGGGACCCCCAGAGTAACCCCACCATCAGAAGAAAATGGCATCGCTTTGGATGACAGCCAGTTCATGTTCAAGAGTGTGGATCGAATGCCAGCCCTCTGCCCGGCACTGTGCATAAGCAAACGAGTAAATAAACAAAGTAAGAACAAACACACCAAACTTCTTCATGATCTCAGCTTTCTTTACGGTTTCACAACATGTCCCAGAATCTGTGCTGAGCTTGAATGCCATCAGAGATGTAACCCATCAGTCTTCGATTTTGAAACCACTGTTCTTCCTTTCTTAAGTACCAAGAGAGTCACCAGTCACCACTCTATTCCATTGGGTTTTTCAAGGCCATCCCCACCCAAATCCCTTCCTCGTGGCCGACACTCAGGTCTGTGGATTTTCACACTGGCTGGAGCCCTGAAGAACTCTCTGTCCCATCCCAGTTTTGCCCGGTGCCTTTTTCACCCTCGGCATGTCTGTATTAGCAAAGGAAGAGACAGAGGGTGGAAACCACCACTGATCAATCATGGATCATGTGCCAGGTGCTGAGCCTGCTATTTCCACGAGCCGTCACGTGACCCTGGGAGGGACAGAGGTGCTGTTGATCTGGGCCTGTTGGACTCGAAGCCAATCCCCATCCTTACAAGGAAGCGGAAGTTACCAGAACTTGGTGGTTTTTCTGCGGATGTGCTTCAGTGCCTTCAGTCTAACAAGAGGCTTTCCTTCCTGACTCAGCCGGAAGCCCCCCTTGCCCCGTTCCAGGCCTGCACACCTGGAGCAGGTGGGAGCAGCACAGGTTAGCTGCCAAGGGCAGCCTGTTCCTTAGGGACATGTTTGCACACGTCGTACAGCCAGAGCTTCCCTCCTGGTCCAGCTACCTACATGCTCTTCCTGCCTCCCTCCTGCACCAGGAGCAGAACGTCCAAAATTAAACTGCCAGAAATAGACCGGCCTGGGCCCGAGCGGCGATTCGAGCACCAGTCCTGTGAAACCCCGATGCAGCCTGGCTCACCCCGTGGGGAACTAAAGAGGACTAATTATGGGCAGCTCAGACTAAAGGAAGAGGAGGAGACGAGCCACGTGCTTGGGCAGAAATGAGTTTCTGTCCTCCGCTTGCCCCCACCCGCTTCGCCCTGCAGACGTGCTGGTGCTTTGTGTCTCTCCGCCAGCCGCCCAGCTTCCTGAAGCTTTGGCAGAACTCAGGCTCAGGGACCGGCTGCCATGTGCTTCAGCAGCACTGTGTTCCCGGAAACCCACTGACACCGTGTCACCTACGGGGCCTGCAGACCCTGAGCAGCAGACATCATGGCGCTCCTTCTGCAGGGACGGGCCCGGGTCATGCAGAGTCAGAAAGACACTGGCCAGGACTAGGTCGGAAAGAGACTCCAGCGACAAGGCTGGAGAGCTGGCCAGGGACTGACCTCGGGGACTGACCACGCGGCCCCTGTCACACCAGCCAAGGATGATGGTCCAAACCAGAGGGGCAAGGCTGGGATGTACACAGATGTGTGCTTTCATAAGCCGACCCTGTCTGCAAGGTAGAGGGGTACAGCGGGGAGCAGAGAGGTGGAGGCCAGCCAGGAGGCCATGCTGGGCTCCCCCATACTGGGCAGCCTGCGTGTCAATGTGGGAGAGACCCCCATTCCCGTCAGGCTTCCCCCAGCCGTCTGTCTGCCAGGCCATAAGGCAGGTCGCTGCTGAGGCACTCCCAGGGCAGGCCAGCTGCCACACCTGTTTAGGGGAGCCTAGCACCCCAAAAGCCAAGCATATAGCTCTGTGGGATCCCATAGCTGCAGAAGAACATTGATGGAAAGTGGGTGGAGCCAAGAGGAGGGGGTGGGAAGGTGTTTTGGTGCAGAGTGTCCTCCCCTCCCTCCCCTGTAAATGGCAGAGGGAGACACAGAGCCTGGGCAGGCAGCGGGCTGCACACCGTGTCTTCACTGGATGCCTGGGAGCTGCCCAGACCCAGCCTCCCTTCACCCAGCCACTGGGCCGGCTTCCCCAGCGTGTGACCTGTGCAGCTGCATGGGACCCCGCCCAGAAGGGCTGTGCTCTTGGTTTAATGTTCTCTTGTTGCCATCTTGAAATTCCTAATAATTTCATCTTAACTTGTGTTTCGTAAGTGAAGCCCAGATGGGCAGTGGAGCGCTCACATGAGCAGGGGAGGCCTGGGCCACTGCCCAGCGCTTGTGCTCACCCTGCGGCTCCACAACACACCTGCTTGCCCTGGGGGCCTGGTGCTCACAAGGGCTCCACGCTTGGTTCACCACTCTGCTGTCACCGTCTTGAAATTATGTCTTAGAACTTTATCTTTAAACTTGTGTTCCTTGCAGCTCCGTACGCGTAGAATCCTGGTGATCCCGGACGTGAGTGAGCTCCGTGAGACCACAGTGAGCACGAGGAGGCGTGTGCTGCGTGCACCACCGAGGGCGCTGGGCGCTGGCAGACCCGAGAGGCCACACTTTCCATTCAAACCAGAACCGGCTTCAAACACAGAAAGAAAGCAATGGCGTTCCGGAAGCATTCACGACCAGGAATCCTATCTTATCCTGTCTTACTCATGCCAGTTCCCTGTGATAGCCAACCACGCACTGCAGAGGTGACCCAGCAGGGAGGACAGGACAGGGCAACCCTAGTTCCTTTTCTTTTAGCTCATCAGTGAGGCCGAGGCAGAGGCATTGGTAGAATGTGACTGTATCAAGGAGTGGCATAAAGACAGGTGAGGGTCTCCATTGTTCCAGTGAGAATGAAACACATAGGACTGCAGGAGACACGAAACGCAAGTTATGTCATCTAAGGGATTCTGCATATAAGTTAAATCTCTTATATTTCCATTTAAAACTGGCGCTCCACAATGTGAAGATGAATGGTAAAACTCACGCTAACAATTTAAATTTTTAATTTTCCTTTATTTAGACCATCATTAAATAACAAATTTAAAATACCATGATAAGTTGAGAGAGACTGAAAGGAAAAGCTTATATTTTAGTACCTTTAAAGAAAAGGCACTTTTTTCTTGCTTTGAACAAGAAGCCCCACATTTTCATTTTGCACTGAGCCCTGCAAATTATGCAACCGTTCCTGCCTGGCCGACTCCTATTCATCCTTCGAGGCTCTACTTAGACACCACCTCCTCCGGGAAGCGCTCCCTAACTCCAAGGAGACATTAGGTGCCCCTCCTGCGTGCTTCCACATGCTCCAGGCACTTCATTCGTGTTTGCTGAACACATGAACGGACGAATGAAAATAAAGTGCCATGCGCCAAACTCTGTTCTCAGCATTTTGCGTATGTCGACTGATTAAACAGATAAATGGTGGCCCCAAGATTTCTGAGAGGCCCGGCCTTCAGGTTGGCACTGTCCTGACCAGCAAGCTTTTCCCGTGTCAGTATGTGTGGTCCAACAAGCGTTGGGCTCTCAGCCACAACACCCCTCTGGCCCCTCTTCCAGACACACCTGCTGACCAGGTGGCAACTTCCTGGAGGACAGGAACTTGGGTCCCAAGCATGGCCCAGAGTGATGCACAGAATCCGTACTCATGACTATTCATGAGTTTATGAAAAACGAACCTAAGACAAGACAAGCTGACCACGACAGTTTAGAACCTGACCGGTCCATTTCAAGCCAAGCTACCTCTTCAGGATGTACAAACTTTTGGAAAAAGAAAAGGATTTACTATTCTTTAAAATGCACTTTGGGGAAATGTCAGTATCATTTTTCACGGGATTAAAAAGTGGGAGAGAGGCAGTAGGCATTGGCAGGCGAGCCTCAGACGCAGACGACAGAATGTCAATCTCCAGGCACGGCTCAGCCTAGAGGCCGCCCGCTGGAGCCAGGAACACCCGTTCCCAGATGGGTCTCTGGCAAATTGTGACGCTAATATGTTCAACTTTGGGATTTCTCCCTTTTGACAAGCGTGTGGTAGAGACTGGCTACCGGCTCACCAATCCCAGTTCTGCTTCCTGGGCACACAGGCAGACTGCATCTTCCAGCCACCCTTGCAGTGAACTCGAGGCCATATGTCTGGGTCTTAGCCAGAGATGTTGACAGGAGTGGCACATACCGCTTACAGAACTGACCGCGAAATTGCGTGCACGGTTGTCCATGGCAACCCTGGAGACCCTGTGCGGAAAAAGGTAACGTCATAAGATGGAAGGAGCCTAGATCCCTGAGTCATCGCATGGAGGACCTCTGCCCAACCCGTGTCAGACTGTGACCCGAGTGAGAAATAACCGTTTATTGTGTCTTGTCACTGGATTTGGGGAGCGTTTGCTATAGCAGCTAGCATTGTCTGTCCTGACTAAGACAGAGTAGGAATGCATTCCAATGGCACAAACAAATATAAGGTTGTTTTTCTGCCTAACAGAAGCCTGAGAAGAGGCAGTCCCAGGGTGGATCAGCTGCTCAGGTTCGCAGGTTCTTTCTGTTTTCCTGCTCGGCCATTCTTGGTGTGTTGGCTCTTGTCCTCATCCTTGCAATGCATGGTCACAAGTGGCTGCTACACCTCGGGCATTTCATTTATGTCCCAGGCAGGAGGAAGGAGGGCAAAGGGCTGGCACCTTCCCATTCTTCCTTCCTTTTATCAAATCTCTTTCTCCAGAAAGCGCTGCAATTAAGAGAGATCAAAGAGGCGCCAGCTGACCCCAGAACTCCACGTTATCATCGTGTGCAGGGGCCCGGTTTACAGAGTGTGAAATGATAACAGGCCAGTGCTCAACCGGGTAGCAGCATAATAACTCACACAGAAGGACAGGGCTTTCCCAGGACATGACACTCCAGGACAGCTCCTTTCTTTTCTAGAATACTACTGATTACCTTCAACTGGTCATCACAAATTAGCAGGGCTATTTAAAAATTAGTCCATTCGATGCTTGTGATGGTACAGGGAGAAGGGCTTGATCACAGGCTGCCTGCAGGCGTGTAAATTGTCGCCTACACTTGGAAAGCACCTGGCAGTGAGTGTCAGGAGCCTCAAATACATGCAAACTCTTTGATCTAATAATTCCACTTCTGGGAATGTCTTCTAAGGAAATCATTTAAATACTGAAAAAGCTTAATGCACCAAGTTATTCCTGGCAGGATTATTTATAATAGCAAAAACCTAGAAACAGCCAAAATAGCCAGCCCTTGGAGAACAGCCATTGAAATATATGTATGTTCTATATACAATGTATTCTATGAAGTGGAAGTGAGAGAGAAAGAGATAGAAAGATGGATACTATGTGATGGATGGAGGGATGAATAGACAGAGAGAGGATGATATATGATGGATGATGGATGGATGCATTGATGAATGGATGGATTTCACTCAATGAATAGTAGATATTCATGAAATATGATTATGAAGGATTTACAATGGGAAAATGTGCTTGGATGAGTTAAAATAGTGGGCACAATCTGATTATTAGTGTATGCAAAATGAAATGCTCCAAAATGTAACCATGACTGGTGAAAGCATGGATGAATTTATCCCTTTTTCTACTTTATACATTTTAAATTTTTTCTTTTATAAGAACATACTGTTTTATAATAAAAATCATTTTAGAAAAATATGAGGGTTGCTAGGTGACCACGGAAATTGGACGGGGCTGAGGGACAGTTTGTTCAGCTGGGGTGGCCTTTGGAGAACTTCCCTGCCCCAACTTGGGCCCCCTCTCTGATGCCCATGGTCCTGTGCAGCTGGTTCAGGCAGGATCTCTCCTCTCTCTCCACCCCCCTCCTCCATTCCTCCTCCCTTCCAGTGGAGCCAGCTTCTGTCTGTGGTCCTGGCTGAGGCCTCTCTCCCCTGGGCTCAGCTGTGAGTCTTGATTTTCTACAGGTACAGCCAGTGCTGGTCACCTGTCTCATTGGTCAAGCTTGGCCACTCCAGCTCCAAACCATCCCTGAGGGTGGTCCTCCTGCAGAGACGCCACGTTTTGTTGACTTTGGTCATTCTGTTCTCAAAAGGTGGCGGCTTTAACTGAATCTGCTCCAAATGCCGGGACGACTTTTTGAAGTTCCCTATGTACTGAGTAGGCAAAAGATCCCAAGCTTCCTTTTAATTTCATTCAAAATTAGATTGCTAAGATTCACCCATATGTTTGCTCCCTGCTGTTACTTTTATTGTTCCATAATATCCCGATGTGTAAATATACCACAATTTATTTATCTATTTCTGTTGGTGGAATTTGAGCCGTTTCCAACATTTTGATACAAGGAGCAGTGCCACTGCGAATATTCTTACGCATACCTGGAGAGGAATTGCTGGCTTGTGAGGTTTGCGAAGGCACAACTTTACAAGGCAATGCCAAACTGTTTTCCAAAATGGCAATACAATTTTGAGAGAAAAAAAAGAAAGTCCAAAAAAGAGTACACAAACTCTCTGTACTGTTTTCTCAATTTTTCCATACATCTAAAATTGTCCTAAAAAATAAAGTCTATTTTTAAAAAAATTTACAAAGCATAATACTCTTTTTAAAAGTTAAATAGTTAAAAGTTAAATATAACTTAAATTTAAAATATTTTTCAGGGCTACACTGAAATGCGACCAAATGAAAAGCCGGGGAATGACAAACACGAGGCTGGCGGAGTCTGTTCCCGGGGGCTGGGGGAGAGCTGCACGGCGGTCGGTCGGCACCAGTGCGCAGCTCGCTTGTCGGAGGAGACTCACGAGTGACTGTCAGAGAAAAATAAAGGAAGGGTAGGAAAGAAGGAAGGAAAAGGGTCTTGCATGGACCAACACTGAGAGTGTCACAGACAAGGATTCTGCGTGACCCAGTTCCACACACCCGAGGCCCATCAGACTGCAGGAGAGGGGGCATCGGAAGGGCGTTCGCACCGACTTAAGAGAAAGGGGGGCCGCTCCTGCAGTGGGCAGCGCTGTGTGCTCTCGCCAGAGGCCCGATGCCAGCCCCAGCGCTGCGCAGGCGACAGGCACCACCACGGCGTCTGCTCTCGCAGCCTCAGGCTGTGCCGTGGCTCTGCAGGTGACCACAGGAGCCAGCACTGCCACCACCAGCCACGCCCACGGGCCGCCGCGTGCTCTATCTAGAGCGCAGTGTTTTCATCCATAAAATGGGGAGAGAGGATTAAGTTAGACAGTGCGTGGAAAGTGTTCAAAGGGAAGAGCCTCACACAGAAGTACTTGATAAATGTCTGTTATTATCCTCTCCTCCCATGTGTGCCTGTGCGCACGTGTGTGTGTGTGTGTGTGTGTGTGTGTGTGTGTGTGTTTTAATTCCCAGGTCCTTGTCCAGGTACTTGCCGAGGACCCTGCTCTCCAGCCAGGATGCAGCCTGGCCCAGCTGCCCGGAGCCTGGAGCCCTGGCCCTGAGCCCCCAGTAGGGCCCGAGGCCCTGATACCTCTCTCTAGCATCACCGCCCACCAGGCCACACATACCCCTCCCTCATTAGGAAACACACCTCTAATCCCATCAGCCTTTCTTGAACCTGTTGTCCCCCTACCTGGCCTCCCTCTGGGCCCACTCGCGTCACCTGGACCATCACCCATCACCTCCCCCTGCTACCCCGCCACCAATCTCCTCCCCCACTGCCTTCTCTCTGAGCCCAGTCTGACCACATTAGGCCACTGTTCAGAATCCTGCAGGGCTCGATGTCCCCACGCAATGAGGCCCTGGTGCCATAGATGGCACTCAAGGCCTGCGTCCTACCCCAGCTCCATCTGGCCTCACCCCTGCCCCAGGCACCAAAGTACAGTCCCTGCCCTTGCCCAACGCCCCTGCCGCCTTGCCCCACGCTGTCCCCACGTGGAAACCTTCCTCCTCCCCACTGCCCTTCTCCCAGGGAACCCAGAGACCCTCCGAGACTGCCCTCCCTGGGGGCTTTGCTCCTTCCTTCCTGGCCCCCTCTACCTCAGCACCCCCCTCCTTGACTTGCCTGGAGGGCCACTCAGCAGCATCTCTCTCTCCTTCTCTCTCTCATGCGTGGTATTCCTGAGGGTGGGACCCGCCGGGCCCCATCAGATCCCAGTGCCACCCTCGGAAAGTGCCCTTGAATACACGAACGACTTGTTCCCTTTAAAGGGCGAAGATGTTTGACTTCCCGCTGCAATTACATTTTCCCCTTTCTGACTCCAAGCCTCGCGTCGCCTTGCCTCGCCTGTCGGGAAAAAGGACAAGTGGAAACCATCTGCCTGCAGAGTTAACAGGGTGGGGACGGAGGACGGAAAGAACTCTGGTGTCTCCTGTTTACCACGGAGGCTGAACTTGGGAAGAATGTGCAGCCCCAGCGGGAGGGGTGAGCAGAGACAGCTGCCCCAGGGGCTGGCCCGGCCGACGGCCTTCAGGCTGGGGGACCCGGCCTTCTCTGGCCACAGTGAGGAAGAGCTGGGCCAGGCCGGGCCAGCCGTCTGCCCGGACACTCTCACTGTTTTCTTACTGCCCCATTTCTCAAGAGGCGGTGGAGAAAGGTTCTCTGCTGGCAAGTCACTTTAATGTCCCCAGTAAGAGGAGCAGGGGCAATGCTCCTCTTGGTACACAACTGCATTTTTAGGAGAATAATAGAAAGTTTACATAAGGACAGTGCCTGTCCCGAAATTGCCTTACAAAGAGAGACAGTGGAGAAGGGCTGCGGAGCAGAGAGGCCTGTGCTGAGTTTCAACTCCCCGGCAGGCGATGGTCAAAACCCGGAGTCAGCCCAAGGAGGGGCGTCTTATTGATAGGGTGAGGCCAGCCCCCCTGAAACACGGAGGACTGGAGCCACAGCTCCCTGGTGCCTCAGGGGGCCATTCTCAAACGCCCTGTTGGTGTCCTCCACATGCCAAGTAACCTGTCCCCCAAGTATCCTGCCAACTTGCACAGCAACAGGCACCTAGTAGGAGTTTTGAAAATGTTGGATGGATGACCAGGCAGTGCTCAGGCTTGGATGCCCCCATGTGCCACCATGGCAGAGCTCACCCTGTAAATCCTCAGCACTCAAAGGATGTGTCCAGAGACCCCAGCAGGGAGCTTAGTAAAGACACAGAATCTCAGTCGCACCCGCGTCTGCTGCCCGAGTCTGCATTTCAAGATCCCAGGAGATTCCTGGGT
>CAUYPO010024533.1:0-25440 GCA_963574435.1 Cheirogaleus major | reverse complement strand
TCTTAGAGCTGAATAATACTCCATGGTATACATATACCACATTTTATTCATCCACTCATGCATTGATGGGCACTTGGGTTGTTTCCACAGCTTTGCAATTGTGAATTGTGCTGCTATAAACATTCGAGTGCAGGTGTCTTTCAAAGAGCAAGTGTTCTTAATTTTGATGAAGTCAAAATTAGTTTTTATTTTATGATTGGGTTTTTTTTCTGTCCTACATAAGAAATCTTTGCCCAACCTAAGTCTCCAAGATTTTCTCTAATGTTTTCGTATAGAAGTATTATAGTTTTAGCTTTTACATTTAAGCCTATGTCAATTTGGTTAATTGTGTATATGGTATGAAGTAAGGGTCATAGTTCATACCATGTAAATAGACAGTCATTCCATGACCATTTGTTGAAAGAGCTGTACTTTTTTCACATTAGCGCCTTTGTTAAAAATCAAGTGATTTTTCAAGTGAGCTTCTTCCTGGACTGCCTCTGTTGTTCTGTTGAGCCATATGTCTATCCTTATGCCAATATCACACTGTCTTAATTACTATAACTTTATAGGAAACCTTGAAGTCAGGTACTGTAATTCCCCAAGTATGCTTTTATTTTTTCTTTATTGCTATATCAATGGCTATGCCAAGTTTATTAAAAGTGGTTAGGAGGAAAAGCATTCAGTTTTTCGCTATGAAGTATGATTCTAGCTGTAGGTTTTTTGTTGATGTCCTTTATCAAATTGAGGTCATCAATTCTCTAATATTTTATTTAAAATGTTTGCGCTTATGTTCATGGGAAATATCACCCTATAGTTTTCCTTTCTTGTAATGACTTTGTCTGGTTTCGGTGTATGGTAATGTTGGCCTCATAACATGACTTGGAAAGTGTTCCTTCCTCAACTATTTTCTGGAAGAATTTGTGTAGAAATTGTATTATTTCTCCCATCAAATATTTGGTAGAATTCACTTGAGAAGCTTTCTGAGCCTGGAATTTTCACTATGGGAAGGTTTTTATTTAATAGAGATGTGGCTACTTAAGTAATCTAGTTTTTCTTGAGTGAGCTTTGGAAACATATCTTTTAAGGAATGTGTCCATTTCCTCTAAGTTGCTGAATTTACTGACACAAAGTTGTTTATGATTTTTTTGTTATTGTCATTTTAAGTCCTGTTGTACAAATAGGTAACTACATTCCCTTTTTCATTTCTGATATTTCTAGTTGGTGTCTTCTCTCTTTTCCTCAGTTGTTTACTTGGAAATTTATCAGTTTTATTGATTCTTTCTAAGAACAATTTTTTGGTTTCATTGATTTTCTCTGTTGTTTTCTGTTTTCAGTTTCATCGATTTGTGCTGTCATTTTTATTATTTACTTCCTTCTGTTTGCCTTGTGATGAATAGAATTTGTTCTTCTTTTTATAGTTTATGCCAGAATCTTAGATTAATTTGAGTCTTTCTTTACTAACATAAGCACTTAGAGCTATAATATTTCTTCTAAGTATTACATTAGTTGCATCCCATAAATTTCGGTAAGTTATGTTTTCATTTTTATTCCGTTTAGAGTATTTTCTAGTTTTCCTTGTGATTATTTATATGTGGATTATGTAGAAGTGTACTGGGAATTTTTCAGATATCTTTATTTCTAGTTTAATTCCATCGTGGTCAAAGGATATACTTTGTATGATTTCAGTCCTTTTAACTTTTCAGAGGCTTGTTTTAAGACCCAGAATAGGCTCTATTTTTGGTGTATATTCCCTGTGCACTTTTTCTTTTCTTTTCTTTTTTTTTTTTCAAGACAAGGTCTCACTCTGTTGCTTGCTCTGGGGTACAGTGACATCATCGTAGCTCACTATACCCTCAAACCCTGGGTTCAAGCTATTCTCCCACCTTATCCTCCCAAGTAGCTGAGACTACAGGTGTGCACCACCATGCCCAGCTAATTTTTCTAATTTTTTTGTAGAGATGAGGTCTTGCTATGTTGCTCAGGCTGGTCTTGAACTCCTAGCCTCAAGTGATCCTCCCACCTTGACCTCCCAAAGTGCTGGAATTACAGGCACGAGCCTCTGCACTGGACCCTCCCTGTGCACTTTAAAAGTATGTGTATTCTGCTATATGTTCGATGGAGGGTTCTATAACTGTTTGGGTCAAGTTGGCTGGTAATGTTGTTCAAGTCTTCTATATCTTTATTGATTTTCTGTCTGTTTATCAATTATTGACAAAATCAGTATTAAAATCTCCTATTATAATTGTGGATTGACCTATTTCTCCATGAAAGTCTATCAATTTTTGTTTCATGAATTTTAGAACTTCTAAAAGTAGGTGCATACACATTTAGGGTTGTTATTTTCTCTTGATTAATTACTCTCTTTATCATAAGGAGATGTTCCTCTTTTTCCCAAGTAATATTCCTTTTCTGAAGTCTACTTTGTCTGATACTAACATAGCCACTCCAGATTTCTCTTTTTCAGTGTTTGCATTGTATATCTTTTCCTGATTTTTACTCTTAATTTATCTGTGTCTTTATGTTTAAAGTAGTTTTCTTTAAAACAACCCATAGTTGGGTCTTTTTTGAAAAAAAAATCTAATCTTATCACCTCTGCCTTTTAATTGGAGTGTTTATTTTTTCACTTTTATTTTTTAATTGGAGTGTTTAGACCATTTACATTTAGTGTAATTATTGATATAGTTGGGTTTAAATCTATCATCTTGTCAATTGTCTTCTATTGTCTTATCTTTCTTCTTTTATTTCCTGCTTTCATTTCCTTTTCTTGGATTGAATGGGTTTATGATTCCATTTTTTAAATCTACATTTGGCTTATTAGCTTTCTTTGTTGTTTTATTTTTAGTGGTTGCTTTAGATTTATCATATGCACCTTTAAGCTTATTACAGTCTATCTTCAAAAAGATATTATATGTACATTTCGTATAAGAACTCCACAACAGATTACTTTCATGTACCCCTTCTTTTTGCTATTGTTGTCATACACTTTGTTCTACAGGGTAGAAACTGTAAAATATATTGTTATTATTTTCGCTTTATCCATCAATTATCCTTTAAAGAAACAAAAGGTGAGGAAAACAATTTAACGTTTACCCACGTATTTACCATTTCTGGCACTTGTTCCTTTGTGTAGCCCCAAATATCTGGTTTCATTTTCCATTAACCTGAAATATGTCCTTAACATTTCTTGTATTGTAGGTCTTCTGGCAGTAAACTCTTTCATATTTTGTTTGACTAAAAACTGTTGGTCAAATTTGAAAATGGTGACTATTATTTTTTAAATATTCTTTTCTGCCTCCCCCCTCTTTCTAGGACTCCACTTATGTATCAGGCCATTTGATGTCCCATTCATCATGAATGCTTTGTTGATTTTTTTAAGTTTTCATTTTCTCTGTGTGATTCATTTTGGATAGTTTCTAATTGTCATGTCCTCGAGTTCACTGATTCTTAATCCTGCACTATCTTTTCTGCTTTTAATCCCATATCAGGGAAATTTTCACATTATATTTGTCATCTCTGTAAGTTCCATTTGGGTCTTTAAAAGTAATACATTTCTTTCTTATCATGATCATACTTTCCTTTGTATCCTTGAGAGTATATAAAGATTATATATAATCTTTTAATGTCTGCTAATTCATTATCACTATCATTTTGGGGTTCTGTTTATATTGACTGATTTTTCTCTTGATTATTATTCATATTTTCTTGCCCTTTTTGTATGTCTAGCAACTTTTCATTTGATACTGGATATTCATTTTACATGTTTGAGTGCTGGATTTTATTTTATTTCTTAAAGGGGTGTTGGACATTTTCTGGCAGGCAGTTACATTACTTGTGGATTAGGTTGATCCTTTTGAGCTTTGTTTTTAAACTCATTTAAGGTAAGGTCTAGAATAACCTTTAGTCTAGAGCTAATTTAGCCCCACTTGTAAGGTATGGCCTTTCTGAGAATTCTACTTAATTCCATGAATACTCAATGGACCTTTCACTCTGCCTAGAGGCAACTCAAATAATTCCTGGCACTGCGTAACTCCTGGGAATTATTTTTTCATATAGTATTCTAACAGTTGTACTTTTCTTGAAAGTTGTTCTTATCTGGCCTTGAGGGATTTTACTCTGTGCATGCCCTCATTGATATTCTGTCAAAGACTCAAAAGGACCTCTGTCCAAATTTCTGATGCTCTTTCTTAGTGTAGCTCTCCTCACTTGGGTAAAGTGGGTAAATGCTCTGTGTTTAATTCGAGCCACCTGGGCCTTTCAGAACTTCAGTCTGTCTCCTCAGCTCAGACAGTATGGGATTCCTGTCTGTGAGCCACAGTCTGGGGAATACCCCAGACAGAAAGTCTTGGCAACGTAGACCTCATCTCCTTTGTTTCCTTTTCACAGGGGTCAAAGTTCATTTCTGCCTGCTGTCCAATGTCTGGAAATAGTTGTTTCCTATATTTTGTCCATTTTTCTAATTTTTCATTGTGGGAAGTTAATTCTGAACTGTCTTACACCCTCATGGTCAGATGCAGAAATCTACTTGTTTTAATAGCTACAATTAAACCAACATCTTATGGCTTATTTAATTAATCTCTCTAATTAAAATAAATATTTTTAATAATACTTTTTCTAATTATTTCTTTAATATAAAATAAATTTTATATAGTGCTAATACAAACATTATTATTATAAATGGGGTTTTTTTCTTTAGAGGATGTTTCCTTAAGATTTAGAGTTCCCAGAACAAAGAATAAGGACAATTTTATAGTTCTCAATGCAATAGTTCCTATTGTCTCCAGAAAGATAAAACCCATTTACAGTGCCTCTAGGAGTATGAATACATGTTTCTCCTGATTGCTAGCGTTGAACTTTATCACTTTAATTTATTTTTGTTAGTTGAAACTGTGAGTAATGGTGCCTATAAGATGGTTCAATTTATTATTTTTTCTTATATTGCTAGGAAAATTGTGCCTTTCCCCATCAGATAATTAAATGTCTGAATTTTCTTTTGTATAAACTATCTGTTCATCAATCTTGACGATGTATCAAGTGGAATGATGTATTTATATTGTAGACCTCATTACCTTTTGTTGTGTTTTTCACATAGCTTAATCCCCTCTCTTCATTTATATATGACTTTCATTTTTAAGTGTGTCTCTCTAAACAACAGATTGTTGGGTGTTTTTCTTAATTCTGACAGTGGGTCTTCTTTTTCCAGAGGATTTTATATTTTTTGATACATTTGTATTTTTCACCACCTCCTAAATACATTTCAAATTGCTACTGTGGCTTGTTTTTTCTTTTTATTCCCATAGCTGCTGTAGTAAAGTTTAGCGTTTTGGTTTCCCTTCATTCTGTACTTTCGACCTACTGGACTTTCGATTCCACAAACCATGTCTGTGTTGTTACTGCCTGATTTCCAGTGTCTAGCTGAGTGCTGGGCATATTGATTTATTCATTGAAAAAATAATTATTGAGATCCTGCTATGAATGCCATGGAGACCAGGTGTGTGGATTAACCCAGTAATCTGAACTCTTTTCAAGAGTCATGTTTGTATCTTGTGCCTCTCATGTTTTATGGTCTCATTTATGGACATTAATGTTCCTCTGTTAATCATGCCCTCTGTGAATGTACTAGCTAATTTCTCTTTCAGAAGGGCCTTCATCCAATTCAAATCTGCATCACACCTTGTGGAAGTTCTGGCCACTGTGGGGTTTGGGGGTGACAAATTGTTTCAGTACCTCTAACAAACCTCATTTTGGCTCATAAAAGAAAGGTCAATCTGGGCTAGGTTAAAGGTCAAGTGAAAGGTCAACCTAACCAGTCCTGCATGAACACTGACAACCCCATTTCTCTTAGCTTTGTATAAGTATTCCCCAAAGCCTTCCTTTTTTATTCTCAATAGTTGAAGAGGTAAACTCCAAATTTGTTTTGTTCTCACATCTCTCAATGTTTCCTTTCTTCTTAAATCCTTGAAAGAGCCTGTTTTTAATCCTGATGTCTCAAACATCAACCAGAAACTTTCCTTGAATGTGGCTCCTGTGTGAATTTCTGTCATTCTCTCCCAGGGACTGAATCGAGATTGCCATTTGGGTTAGAATATCGATCTTTAATGATTTTGTTAGCCCTGGACTTTTCCCTGAAGCCCTAAACACCACTGGGAATCTGCTTGTTCTGCTCATTTTATCGAGTTTCTGTCAGTTCCCCCAAGCTCTGACCATTTTTCCTGCATCACAGTGCCTCCTTTTGTGATTCGGTCTCAATTCAGGTGGCCGCACACATGCACCTTCCACTTTATTGAGTGGCTTTTTGTGCAAATGCAAGAGCCTTCATATAAACTTTGCCAGACACTCAATTCAAATGAAACCCTATGCAGAACTCCAGCCTGGAACAGAGACATGCCCAGAGCTGCCTTGGTCTTCGGTGGTGGTGGGTGGGGATTAAGGAAATCTGGAACATTCCCGACCTCTCCATCCCCTAACTCCACAAGACCCCCGCCAAGTAGTTTTGCTCAAGCTGCTCTTGCATCAAATCTGTTTCCTCATCTCGGTTTTACTCCCTTGCCACATTCCTGTGCCTCGGCTCTGCCTTTCATGCTTGTTCCACTTTCCTTTTTAACACCATCATTTCTTACTGAATCTTTTGCATTAACCCACATCTTATTCTTTATGCTTCCTGAAGGGTCTGCAGACATCTAGGCAGATCTGGTTAATTTTTTTAAAAATCTATTTACACTTAGAGATTGTGAAGAAGCCAGGAAAAGAGTGTTTTGGATTTCTAAAGTACACATATGGGCTTCTTTTTTATTTATTAACAGCTTTTATATATTTTCAATATTATTCCTTAAAGCAGCTGTTTCTTTGAGTTCTTTTTCACACCTGCCTGTCACTTGGGATTTCCATTTGTTAGTTTGCGAATCTGATTTAGACGTGATAAAAGCAAAGCACAAGGTAATTTTATTAATTTTAAATTTTACTTCTACATCTGAGGGTCATGTCGAAGCTTTGTGCACACCCAGCTGGGGTCACAGAAGAGACACTGGCTATTCTGTATCCCTATAACAAGAGTTGTTGTAGTGCATTTTTTATTTGTATTATTTGTATTGTTGTATTGGGTTATTTTTTGTGTTTTCTGAGTATTGTTGATCCATGGTTGATTGAAACCACGGATGCTGAACCCGAGAATACTGAGGGTGGACTGTAAATCCTCACTAGGCTTGGCTTTTCCATCCATTGGACGGAGCTCTTGGCGATTAAAAATAGCATAGGCCAAATAAATGTAATTGAAAGCCAGAGAGATAAAGTTGAAGAAACCTCACAGCAGAAAGAAGATAAAAAATGTACAAAGATAGAAAACAAGAGAAAAGAGAGAGGTGATTAAAATCTACCCAGGAGGTACAATTTCTAACTAATAGGGATTTCAGGAAGATAAAACAGTGAGTAGGAAATTATCAAAAAATACCTCCCAGAAGTAAAGGAGGAACTCTGTGTACTCAGCACAATGAATAAAAAACACCCACACCAAGAGGCTTATCGTTATAAAATTTCATAATACCAGGAACAAAATGCTTCTGGCAAAAGAAAACAAAGACAAGTAGATAAATAAAACTACTGTATAAATGGGGAAGGTAAGTAATAAAATTTCAGTATAATGAGGTGTCTTCTGGTTAAAGATGACATACTGAGCAATTGAGTTTACCTCCTTTTATTCCTGGAAACCCATCAAAACGATAACAAAGGGGAATTTAAGAGAATAATGTCACAAAATTGCTGAGAACAGAAAAGGGAGTGGGCATCTGTATCCTTAGTTGGTGAATACCAGGCAGATGGAAGTGAGTGGGGTAACACAAAAGAGCAGGGAAGGGCCCCACCCAAAACACACAGTAGAGAAGTCTTTCCCCCAGATGCGTCCAGAGTTAGCAGGTCCAAAGGATAAGTGTGGGACAAAGAGCAAACGTTGATGGAAATTGTAGAAAAACATCAAGTATCAGCTTCCCTCACCCCTACCAGTGATGGTGGCATTTGCCACCAGGCTGGAACCTGATAAATAGCCTCTAAAAAAATTGAACTAGGATTTAGGGATCCTCTACTGGTGGTTGAGTCCTTAAAGTAGAGAAAACCATTCCCATTTGGCCATTTGGGAGAGAAACTCAGCATATCTGCCTGTTCCTAACCTGGACATGTTTTATTGAAATCTTTTAGTGACGCCTGCCATTGGGTGTGCCTAGCACACCTCACATGCACATGTGCACACACACGCACAGATACACACACACGGCATAGGCAGCCCTCTCATTCAGAACAAAGGCCAGTAAAGACAGAGAAAATCATGCCAACTCCCTAAATCAATGAGCCCAATATTTCATTATTAAATATAAATGGACAACCAAAGACCATAAGACATCCAAGGAAAAGCTACAGCACAAAAGAGAAAAACCTAGGGGAACAGAGAAAACAAAGAATCCTGTGCACAGCATTAGCTGCAGAGCACAGTATCCACTCTACCTGGATTTATACATTTATTCAATGAATATTTAAAGACTTACTATGAGCCAGGTACTAGTCCAGGTGTTGGGGGAACAGCAATGATTAAAATAGACACAGCCCCTTCCCTTACAGTCAGGTGTGTTGAGGCCCCCTGGCTGATGAACAGCAAGGGCAAAGGCCCTGAGATGGGGCAGGCTTGGTATGTCCGAGGAGCGGCAGGATAGCTTGGGAAGAGGGCAGAGGGAAGAGTGGCAGGAGGTAGGGTGAGACCACACGGGGCCTTTCCAGTAGACCGTCTGTACTGTGAGGGAGACAGAGACCCACTGGAGAGCTTTGAGCAAAGCTCAAAATGACTGGACTTTAAACAGATCACTTTGGCTCTGTGTGGAAAAGACTCGAGAGGGTAGAAACAGAAGACAGGAGGCCAGTGAGGAGGCCAGTGCAATAATCCCTATCAGAGAAGGCAGGGGTTGGGTC
This sequence comes from Cheirogaleus major, assembly GCA_963574435.1. Lineage (NCBI taxonomy): Eukaryota > Metazoa > Chordata > Mammalia > Primates > Cheirogaleidae > Cheirogaleus > Cheirogaleus major. The sequence continues at coordinate 16,512 of CAUYPO010024533.1, read as the reverse complement.
TAGGATTGTAGTAGTGGAGGTGATGAAAAAAGGTCAGAATTTAGAAATACTTTGAAGATGTAGTTGACAGGATCTGCTGATGGTTTGGCTATCAGCTGTGAGAAAGGAAGAAAAGTCAAGGATGGCTCCGACTGGAAGAACAGGGTAGTTATTTATTGGGATAGGGAAGACCATGAGAGGAGCGCACTGAGGACAGAGCTGAAAATCAGAAGTTTGGTTCTAGACACGTTAAATTTATGATACCTGTATGTGTTAGCTATTGCTGCATAACAAAACTTAGTGGCTGAAAGACAAACATTTATTATCTCACAGTTTCTGGGAGTGCAAAATCAGGTGCAGTTTACTTGAGTACCTCTGGCTCAAAGTCTCTCATGAAGTCCCTGGGGTGTGGGCTGTGGTCTCATTTGAAAGTTCGACTGAGAGTGAGGGGATCTGCTTCCCAGCTTACTCATGTGGTTTTTGGCAGGTCTTGGTCCCTCGCCACATAGGCTTCTCAGAGGGGCTGCCTGATGATATGGGTGTCGGCTTTCCTCAAGTTGAGTCCAAGGGAGAGCTAAAGAGAGTGAGCGCCTGAGACAGAAGGCACAGCTTTTTATTGCCTAATCTCCGAAGTGGCATCCATCACATCTACCATAGTGTGCTAATTAGAAGGGAGTCACTATGCCCAGGATTAACCACAAGCACAAATTCCAGGTAGTGGGATTCACTACATGACCATGTGGTCATACAGGGAGTAGGGAAAAATCTGGAATTTGAGGGATAGGTCCAGGCTGGAAAGTCATCATCAGGAACGTATTTATTATTGGACAATCTTTGACAGGACTGGAGGAATCGACTCCAGGCTGAGTCTCCAGGAACATCTCCCAGACCAGCCTGGTAAGAGATCTGCTGTGGCCTGTCTGCTACTGCCCCAGAGATGCTGTGCCTCTGCCTTCCCCCAGTGCCAGCAAAATAGGTGCCAGGGGTCCTAGCAGTTCCTCTGGTAGCTAACTTAGGATCAAAGTTCTCAAAGGAACATATGCTGATTGGCAGAAACAAAGTTTATATGCTATTAATAGTTACACGGAGCTGGAAAATGTCATTCTTTAAAATGTCTATTATAGGAAGACAGAATGGATATCGTGAAGTATCAAAATATAGAGAGAGTGTTCAAAAGATTTGAGGCCTCTATAAATCACTCTGATTCTGGAAGGATGAGATAATTTAGCAGAAATCAGAGATCATAAAACAAATCAAATTAAGAACCACAAAGAAATATGGATAGATATCATATCCATTTAAAACTTCAAAGTGCTAACAAAAAGAAGCAAAGAACAAGAAGTAGATTGTGAAAATTAAAGATATAAATGCAGAAATTAAGAATGTAAAAAATTGGATGGAAAAAATAGATGAGAAAATCTCTCTGAATGTAAGATAAAAAGACAAAGAAATGGGAAATCTGAAGAAAGAAAGATAAGAAACACATAAGATCAACCCAAGAGGGCCCAAATTTAATTAAGACATCCTAGAAAGAATAAGAGAGAAAATGGAAGGCATGGAATCTTTTTTTTTTTAATTTTAAAAATTTCCCAGCATTAAAGGAAGATACTGGAAAAGGTTTCCTAAGTTCCAAATGTGATGAGTACAAAATGACTATAGTATCATGAAATTTCAGAACACTGAGGATAAATATAAAGATGATAGTGAAATAAAAAAAAATGGCTAACACTTTTTTTAGGAGTCACTGTGTGTGGGCAGCTGTTTTAAGCACTCAACATAGATTAGTTAATTTAAACCTCACACTAGTCCTATGAGTTAGCTACCGTTATTATTACTACCATTGTGCAGATGAGAATACCAAGGACCTTACCCCTGGACACACAGCCAGTGAGTGGCAGAAGTGGGAGTCAAACTCAACAAGTGGTTAAGTGCTCTTAACCACTACTGCCTCTGAGGGACACTGAATTCCAGAAAGCAGGAAAGAAATGCCTTCAAAGTTTTGAAGGAAAATTATTTTGAATATAGAACTACCCAAAATATTAATTGAGTATTAGGGGGTAGTATAATATATTCTCACACATGCAAAAATCTATTTTTTGACATTGTAAAAGCCTATATAAGTACTTTTTCTGAAAAAGCAACTTACAGATTTATAGCAGCAAAAGTAAAAAATAAATTGAAGAAAGACATGACATGACCTCCAAGAAGAGTAAACTCATTAAACAAAAAATAATTCCAGGATAAATTCTTTGCACATGGGTTAGAAAGAAGTCAGTCTATATTTGTGTACTCAAAATGCATTAAACAGTGAGAAGATATTAATGATAGTTTTTTCCTGTCAATAAGAAAGAAGATAACTCTAAAACATCACTGGGGGGGGGGGACTGTACAGGAGATTCCAAAAACAAAGCAAATTAAACATAGTGTAATTCAAAGTATTTGATAGAGTTTAAAAGAAATTGATTTGACTTTGACTCTTGGAATATCCCCTTTAAGTGATATGAATTTGACTGGCAGTGCTGTAAGTTTAGATCTCCTATTCTGTGCATCCAGTCAAACCATCTTGGCTCTTTATTAAACTCTGTTTTTATTTAGATAAACTTTGACAAAATACAAACATAGCTAACAGCACTTGGGAAGAAGAGAGGGAGGATAAATGGAGGAATATTTCAGGGTGCAACTTTCTTTATCTTACATGTTGATAAGTAAAGAAACAATATCTAAAGATTATGGATCAAGAAACAGAAGCTTAAGCATATTATTTAAAGTTATAAAGGTAGCCCAAATAAGAATCAATCATTAAAGAAATATAAGGAACTAAATTAGGAGGAGGGGCTGGAAAATGAGGTAGTGTAAGTGAATCGAATTTCTCATCCTTTACCATGATTATCAGTAGATATGGCTTAAAACCAAGAAATCGTGAAGCAGAGGTGTAAACATAGTGTTTAGAGCTGGACAGGTGGCCATGCAAGGACTTACAGACAGGAATAGCCAAAAGGGGTTAACTCAGCAATTGGCCTAGGAATGGGGGGCAAGAATTTATCTCCGTACTGTTTGCATTTTAATTTCCAGATGTATCTTAAAATAATCAAAAAAGGATGATCCTCTCACTCAAAAACCTGGGAAAATTTGGAACCACTGCCCTACAGTATTTATAAGCACTGGCTATCTTGCCTCTATTTCTATACTTCTTTGGGTAAGAAACTCAATTCCAGGAGACAGATTTTTCAGTTTGGAGCCAATCTATATTCACCCTCTTGTACCAAGACGGATATGATGTCCGTTTCTCTGCCAGCCCATAGATTAGACCTGGAGATGGGCTGCAGGAAAAATCTGATACCATTTCCCAAGAGATTTCAGCACAGAGAGCTGCCGAGATCTCCCACTGCTGTGTGGGACATGCCGTGGCTTCGGCTCAGAAAGGAGCCCTGCCCTGACCTCCCAAGGGACACCGGGAGACCATGTCTTTGGAGTGGACCCCAGGGCCATCAGGGCAGGTATGGCACCAATGGCAGTAACGCCCCTTGCCAGTGGTGTCTTGAGCTTTGAGCATGAACGAAGGTGATCCTGAGTTGGAGATCCTAAGAGGGCTCTTGTCAAAGTGAAGAGATCCTCGGAGACACCTAGAAACAACTGAGTGAGGCTTCAAGAGAGGGAGCTAGTGTTTCTGTGATATGCAAACAGAGTAATGAGCAGGAGAAATTTGAGTAATTGCTGTAAACATACTGTAAACATGAGACTTTATTTGCACTCAGAGATTGGAGCGGTCTGGAGAAACTTGAGTTATATTTATGCAGCTATAGAATTATCATTACCATCATCATTATCCTGTTCCGTACAAACTCAGCACAACAGCAATTACGACTTATCTGAACTTCTTTTTGGATCCAAAATGATTTCAGTCTGTGTGTCCTAGCCCAATTTCACCAATGCAGTGTTGCCATTTGCTGTCTAGTCTATGGACCAGCAGCATCACATCACCTGATAACGTCTTAGAAAGGCAGCATCAAAAGCCTCGCCCCAGGCCTACTGAACCAGAATCTTCATTGTAACAAAATCTGCCAGTGATTTATACACACATCAAAGTTTGAGAAGTACTGCTCTTAAAGAGTGGCTGTTAACCTGGCCATACTTTAGAATCACCTGGAGACCTCAAAACATTTAAATGCCCAGGTCCTACCTCAAGGCAATTAAATCAGAATGTCTAGGTATGGAACCAGGTGGCAGTATTTTTAACATCCTCCCAGGTGATTCTAATGGTCAAGTAGGGCTGAAAACCATTGCTCAAAGGGCCAGCCTGTTTGCATTTCAGGAAAGCTTTTTACCATAACTGCTGTTGTCTTAGTCTGTTTTATGTTGTTATAACAGAACCCACAGAGTGGGTCATTTATAATAGGAATTTACGGGGCTTGTGGTTCTGGAAGCTGGGAAGTCCAAGAGCATGGCACTACATCTGGCAGGGGCCTTCCTGCTGCATCATCCCATCACCAAGGTGCAGGGGCAAAAGTAGGCAAGAGCAAGACAGCCAGAGGAAGCCAAACCTGCTTTGGTAACAACCCACTTGCGATAACTAGCCCATTTCCGCAATAGCTGCATTAATCCATTTACAAGGGCAGGGCCCTCGTGACCTAATCACTTCTTATTAGGCCCCTCCTCCTAACGTCATTGCACTGGGGATTAAGTTTTCAACACATGAACTTTGGGGAACTGCATTCAAACCATAGCAGTCTTCCTTACATATTCAAATATTATCTCTTCTTCTTCTCTCTACCAAACACTTACCTATCTCTGGCTCCCTTTTTCTTAATAAATACACCTTTGCCCAGTGATTGACAGGTGTCAACAAAAAGTTTGGAGATAGGAGGAAATGAGCTCAGGCCTTACGATGGATAATGAGGCGGCCAGCCCTGACAGCAGCCAAAGTGCACGACAAAGTGAAACAAGTGGTAGGGAGATTATGAAGGACCTTGTTGGTTGGGCAGAAGAGTCCATTTAATGTGGCCGGGGAGAGGAGCCACTGAAGATTGGAAATTAAGTGGAGAGAAAGGATATTGTGGAAGTTGAGTTTGATTTGGTAGACTGAATTTGTATCTGAAAGTGCATAATTGCCCACTTAAAACCAGGCATTGAAATGATGGTCACTTAGGCATTCTTCTCAGAAAACTGCCCGCCAAGGTGTTTCCCATACAAATCTGCTCTGGAGCCAATAATGAAGTCCAATAAAGTCTTACTAATTACGTTCTCTAATGAATTGTGAGACTTCCTAATCCACAGTCCAGAAATTTGTACAGTCAATAACTGTGTTAAATAGCCTCAATTACTTACATATGGTGACTAATTTTGGTGTTAATTGTACCCATTAACCCACACAGAATTGTTTTAAGTTCCTGCAGGATGGTTAATGTACTGATTCCTCTGAGGCCGCTAACCACATTTTCCTTTGCCCACATTCATCGTTGGGGCTTAATAAAGCTTCTTAATCTGAACTTAGCCTCTAGATAAACGACCAAGATGTCTCAAATTCTTTCTCACGTGAAATACTTCATAGTATCTTTTAATTCAAACTCAAAATCAACCCTATTGGTGTTGCCCCATTGTTTTAATTTAGGATCTTTAAGACAGAGAGTACCCCTTAGATGATTAGAAGAAACACAAGATAGAAATAAAGATTATATTATTTACAGGTCCTGGGGCACAGGGCACCTGGCAAGGCCACACACAGGCAGGTGAGGGAGTGCCAGCAGGGAGAGAAAATAAGGGACTGATGGGTTCAATGCCTTTATTGGGTCCAGGGTGTTATCCAACCAAGCTTCCCATGAGGGTTTTAATTGGTGGGTTCAGAGCAAGCAGGCACAAGTTCCAGGAGGTCACTGTGACTGGGAGATGGCCACTGTGGCTGTGCACTGTCCACGTGGGGTGTGAGGGCCAGCTGGGCAGGCTGCATCTAGTTGTCCCTTGGGGAGGTGGTTACCAGGGAGCTGCTATGTAAGGCAGATGTCTGGATCGACCATACTGAGGAACTCAGCATGGGGAGTCCAACTTATACTTAAAATGGATACCAAGGCAAAATAAAATTACATGCATTCACTACACCCATCAAAAAGTTGACTGAAAGATATACTAAAGAAAGGTGAATAGGCTTCCATCCTTCAGAGCCCCTTGAAGAAGGATGTTTATCTTTGGAGTTAGTAGTTCCAGGAACCAAGGTCTTCCCCAGTTGATCAAGTTACTCCCATTTACCAGGTTAACGGGGCTCAAAATATCCCTATACTCAGCCCTTTACTTTTGTGGGCACCTATCATTAATATTCTTGAAGGCACTATCTTACTTCTGCCAGTGTATTTTAATAGATGTGGTTGATTTGTTTGGATCCAAAGGATAATATACTCCAATAATCTGATTAATAGTAACATAACATTGCAATTAAAGTTGTATTTAGGGAGGCGGAGCAAGATGGCCAAATAGAAACCTCCAGTCCCTCTGCATGAACACCAAATTCAACAACTATCCACACAAGCTAGCACCTTCAGAAGAACCAAAACTCAGGTGAGCTATCATACTACCTGGTTGTAATATCATATCAAGGAAAGAAGCACTGAAGAGGGCAGAAAAGACAGTCTTGCATTGCCTACGCCTTCCCCTACCCCCACCCCCGGCAGTGCTATGCCAGAGTGCCAAGTGGAGAGAGATCCCATGTGCCCAGGGAGGGACAGTGAAGTGATCGTGGGACTATGCATGGATACTCAGGGCCACTTGGCACAGGGGAAGACAGCACAGAACAGAATTATACCATTGCCCATGGAGGTAGCATTAGGACAAGCCTGCCTAGAGGGAAATCCTCCACCCCAAAACCTGAGATCCAGCTAGCCCCATCACTGGCTGACAAAAAGTGGCCTGGGGCCTGGACTAAATTCATAAGGCAGTCAGGCCACAAAGCTGCAGTCCTTGGGCAATCCCTGCAGCTGTGCTGTCTCAGAGCCAGTGGAATTTGGATGCACATGACCCAGTGAGACACCAGGGGTGGCAGCCAAGCCAGTGGTTGTGTCACACCTCCCCCAACTATAGGCAGCATGGCTCAGGGAGTCTTCTTCCACTTGGGGAAAGGAAAGAGAGAAGTTCAGAGGGTTTTATTTTGCAGCTTGGGTACCAGCTCAACTGGAGTAAAATATAGTACCAAGCAGACTCCTGAAGCCCCTGAGTCCAGACCTTAGTTCCTGAATGGCATTTCTGGACCCACCCTGAGCCAGAAGGAAACATGCTGCCCTGAAGGGAAGGACCCAGTCCTGGCAGGATTCGCTACCTGCTGACTAAAGAGCCCTTGGGCTTTGAACGAACATCGTAGGTAGCCAGCCACCTCTGGCTTTGGGTGAGACTGGGCTGGTTTCAGGCGTGACCTGGGCTGGTGGCTATGAGGGAGAGCCCATGTCACTCCTTCCCCAACTCCAGCGGCCCAGCACAGAGAGTGAGAGACTTTGCCTGGTAAGCCAGGGAATTCTCCCATATCTTACCCACGCTCACCAAGGCAGTACCGCCAGGAGTCTGCAAGAGTCCCCGCATTTCTAGGCTGGGGGCACCCCCACTGCTGATACAGCTGCAGTGGCCAGAGACTGAGATCACAGCACTCAATTCCCTTTGAATATCTGGAAATACTTCTCAAGAAGGTGGAGTTCAAACAAGCCAGAACAGTGAAGATAAAATAAGTACCTAATTCTTCAATGCCCAGACATTGACGAACATCCACAAGCATCAAGAACACACAGGAAAACATGACCTCACCAAACAAATAAATAAGGTCCCAGCGACCAATCCCAGAGTAATGCAGATAGGTAATCTTTCAGACAAGAAATTCAAAATAGCTGTCCTGAAGAAGCTCAATGAACTTCAAGACAACACAGAGAAGGAATTCAGAAGCTTATCAGAGAAATTTATCAAAGAGATTGAAATATAAAAAAAAAAAAAAAAATCAAGCAGAAATTCTGGAGCTAAAGAATTCAACTGACAAACGGAGAAATGCATCAAAGTCTCCCAACAGCAGGATTGACTAATTTTTCTATTTTGTGTAGAGATGGGGTCTCACTCTTGCTTAAGGTGGTCTGGAACTCCTGGCCTCAAGTGATCCTCCTGCCTCAGCCTCCCAAATGCTAGTATTACAGGTGTGTGCCACCACACCTGGCCTGGATGCATATATATTTAGAACTGTTATATCCTCTTGCCGACTTTACCCCTTTATCATTATATAATGACCTTATTTGTCTCTTTTTAGAGTTTTTGTCTTGAAATCTATTTTATCTGATAGAAGTATAGCTACTTCTCCTTTTTGGCTTCCATATGCATGGAATATCTTTTTCCATCCCTTTATTTTCAGTCTATGTGTGTCTTTATAGGTGAAGTGGGTTTCTTGCAGACAGAATATAGTTGGCTCTTTTTTTTTTTTTTTTTTAATCCAATCCATTCAGCCACTCTATGTCTTTGGATTAGAGATTTTAGTCCATTCACATTTAATGTTATTATTGATAGGTGAGGACTGACTACTGCCATGTTGTTATTTGATTTCTGGTTGTTTTGTGGTCTTCTCTTTCTTTTTTCCTTCCTGTTTTACTTTGTTAAAATTGATTTTTTCTGGTGGTGGGTTTTAATTTCTTGCTTTTTATTTTTTTATATCTATTGTAGGTTTTTTGAGGTTACCATGTGGCTTGCAAAAAAAAAATTTATAACCAATTGTTTTAAGCATATGGTAACTCTGCTTACAAACAAACAAAAAAGCAAAGAGAAATCTAACAGAAATTCTACCCTTTAACTCCATCCCCCCAACTTTTTAACTTTTTGTTGTTTCCATCCATATCTTTTTATATTATCTCTCAAAAAGTTGTTATAGTTATTTTTGATGGGTTTATCTTTTAGTCTTCCTACTGAAGATATAAGTGGTCTATACACCACAGTTACAGCAATAGAGTATTCTGTATTGTGTACTTACAATATAGAACTGAAGCCCTTAGTGCTGGTGATATAGTGGGGAGCATAGCGGCCTTCCAAAGCTCTTCAGTGAATCATTCAGTGGTTGTGACAAAGTCATGCTGAATGGGGCGGGGCAGGAGCTGATTAGTGGCATCCCTGTACTTGTGCTGTACCGCCCTTTCCTTCTGTACTAGGTCCCTCGGGGCCCCAGGCTGAAGTGGGCTTCCAGCTATCTACATTTCTTTTAGGGATTCAGGTGACCCTAATGAACACACTGAGAAACACTGGCTAGGCCTTCAGGGCTGAGCCAGGTGGCCCTCATTTATATCCTAATTCTTCCCACTCCTCCCTTCTCCCCTGCCTCCTCCTTTCCCTTGAGCACACTGCCACTTACCCAGGTAGACAGAGCTCACTACCTCCTGCTCCTAAATCCCACAGCCTGTGGGCTCTCAGTGGCTGCTGTCCCCTTTGGAGTTTCTGCCGACTCCATCACCAGTGAGCGGGGGGCTCAGAGACCAGATTCTGGCTTGTGGGTTTGAGCTGGGAAAGGTGAGTTCTGATGCTATTTTCCCTTAAATAAGGTCTGAAATTATATACCTGACTTTTGTGAGGATTCATTTCCTTCTTGTGGCATTTACTTCTCCCAGTCTGGGTCATATTACAGTTTATTTGCTTTGATTCACCAGGAAAATTGATAAACCCAAGTGACTTTTTCTGCTTCTCTCTAATCCCTGGGTGGGGGATGGTGGAGGACAATCCAGAGTGAGATCAAACTGCACATGCCATGTTTTCACTTCCACGGTATTGGGAGAATTTTCCCCATGTCATTAAATGTTGGAAAATATGATTGTACACGATGATACATATTTTACATATACTTTGCAATATGTACCATAAATTTTTAACCATCTGTATTTTTGGACATTCAGTTTGTTTACAATTTTTACTCTTACCCATAACTGTGATAAATTTTCTCATATATAAATCTTTGACCCTCTCATTTATGATTTATTGTGAACACTGGAAGTACCGTATTTTATCCTTTTGAACTCTTTTCAGTGTTAAGAGCAGAAGTGGTTTCACATATGGATGGCACTTAATTAAAACCTGTTAACTTCACTCATGGTCTAGATCAGCTTGCATTGGGGCCTTCTAAAACCTGCCTCTTTAATATTAAGCCATACGAAATCACAAGAGTATGCCAAATCCAATTAGCATCTATCATGAGCTATTCCCTCTATAAACAGGCATTTCACGTTTCGTTATATTCAACTTCTGAAATGCTATTAGCAGAAAACATTAAGGTACCAGAGAATCAAAATGCAAGTAATAATTTCTTAAAAACACTTTGCAATGAATGCATCATGCATATTTATTGATAGATACAGCGACAGGGTTTCATATTCGGGGGATGTCTTTTCAAGAAGAACTAGGTAACAAAGCCAGGGCAGTACTTAGTTTAAGCTACCCACCTGGTGCTTTATATGATGTACACCATTGTGTGCAAATCATTAAGTCAAGTCCAGATTTGATCACACAATTACATGTATGACACTAATGATCCACCGACTGACATAAGCATCAACTGTTGATTCACTACGAGACATAGGATGCCAAGATGGGGGAGACCCACATCCCCAAACTACCTGACTGCTGCCTTTGGGCAAAAGAAAAATCTTCTGGAAATCAGCTTTTAGACTTTAATTTTACCACGGCCATGAAGCAGGCTGAACCTAAGTGGAACTTCACTATCTGCCCAATCCTGGGTCCAGAGTGGCTTATGGAATACAGTGTAACTGCACCAAGATTCAGATTGAATCCATTATTTTTCATTCTCACAAATAGGTGTGGAGCTGGGTCCAGTCTCTGATTTTGGCCTATAGACATCATCATTTTGATCCAAGGGGCAGAAGGGATTCACTTAAGAGTGTACTATTTCCTAAACAATCTAGAAGAGACTTATCATCTTAAAAATCATTTATTGTTTGAGGAAACACTTTCCCCATATCTTCTATTCTCTCTCTCTCTTTGCCCCCCCCTTTGTGTATATATGTGTGTGTTTGTTTGTATGCTGCCTTTAGGTTTTTATTATCTCTTTATGTTATATTACTTAACTTTGCAACTTTTACTTTCCTGAAAGCACCTAAATACAGTACTGTGTAAAGTGTAAGGCAAAGTTGTTTCTGGTCTGTTCTGAGCAGTTCATAAAATAACTGTTCAGGTCACCTTTCCTGTGGTCTGCCCTTTGTCTTGGTGCGTGCGCCAGAGATGCTCATCCTTCCTCCTCTGCTGGCTCCTCTCTGAGAGCACTTACAGCCCTGGGAGAGGCAATCCAATTACCATGTGATCCCTGCCCCGTAACTTGGCACAGCTGGTCAGAAGCCAGAGGCAAGATGAGTTGATTAGATTTTCTGCAGTGAGCAGTTGGAATTGGTGACTCAGGGACTGAGTCTGTTAGTTCTGTGGGTTTCTCTGTCTTGTGTTCCCCAAATAGCCTCAAGCCCTTCAGCCTTCTGCATCGTGTCTTCCTTAAATATCCAAATAAAATGCCTTAAGTCTTGTGGTGGAGGCAAATGCTATGTGTTCAACCAAATTCCATTTCCTTTTCCTCTTCCTGGGCGCACACACAAGGACCCCACTTCCTGGCTCCCCTTGCTGTTACACTGGGCCACGGCTGTCAGGTGCTAAGCAGACAGGGAATGGGCAGGAAGAGGAGGCAGGAGTCTCCTGCAGGAGGAGAGCATGCGATTAAAGAGGAGAAGAGTAGAATGGTGCTGGCAAAGTTAGATGGAGACTTTTCCTTCCCAGGGAGGCTCATGCGTGTTATGGCTCAGGGACCACCCTTGGTGCTGAAGGGCGGAAGCACGGGGCAATGCGGTAGAAAGGGATGAGGGTGGGCTTGAAACAAGCCAGAGATGTCAAGGGAGGGACAAGGGATTACTGGGGAAGCTGTGCCGGAGGCCTCGCCCTTCTCCCTGGAGAGTCAGGACCACCTGCTGAGGACAGAGTGGGAAAGAAGGGTGGGAACAAAGGTCTGAAACTGCCCTCTGCACAAGTTTGTGGAGCTAGACAGTATGGATTTGTAATAAGCCAGGCATGAAGGGTTTTGTGCCAAACCCCTGGCGTTTGGTGTGACCTGGGAGAAGGATCGGAAAAGGTTGTTTGTGGGAATTAGAAGCCCATGCCTAAACAGCAGATGAAGGGGAGGAAAATGTTCTTCTTCTAGGCCCACGCTTATCCGCTATTTCTTCTTACTAATACCCCAGTGTCATTAAGTACTAAAATGTTCCCATTTCCACAGAATATCTTCCCTCACCTGCAAGAATGAAAAAGGTGTTCACTTTTTTTACACATTAAGTGCTCATTACTCAACAGAACAAAATCAATCTTTTTATTTTAAAGAGCCAAAACAATGATTAACTACTAATTTAATCTATTGTCTGGAAAAGTAGTAATTATCAAGCAATTCAAAAAAATAAATATGAAAGCAACGCGTTCATGGATGAAAATTTGGACAAAAGTGTTTTAAAAAGAAAAAATATCCATAATCACATCATCCAGAGAAAAACATCTAAAATATTTTGGTGTTTTAAAAAATTGGTATCATTTCATATATAGTTTCGTATTCAGTGCTTTTCACACATTATGTTATGAATATTTTTCTAACTCATCAAGGGATCGTTATAAATTTGCTGACTATATAATATTATATATTACAACTTTTTTTGAACTTGTCTGTTGTCAAATAAAAAATTTCAAGCTGAAAATTGCTGCAATGTATATTCTGATTATTAGGATGGATTTCTACAAGTAGGATCAATATGTCAAAGAATATATTTTTCTTTAAAAATAAAAGTACTAAATTATTTTTAAATAAGTATTAGTCATACTTTGAACCATGGTTCAAAAATCAAAATGATCTGTAAAGCATACACTGTCAAGTCTTGTCCCCATCCCTGTCCCCATATACCTTATTGCTCCTTGTCCCTTATAAGTAACCATTTTTCTTAGTTCCCTTTTTTCTTCCAGTGTTTCTTAAATGTTTATTTCCCAATGAGAGAAATATTCTTAAAAAGGAGAATATTTTATATACTCTTCCATGTCTTGCTTTTCCCCCCTAACTATATATCCTGGAGCTCTCACCAAATGTGTTTGTAAAGACATTTCTTATTCCTTTTGTCTCCTAGTTGCATAATGTTCCATTGTATGAATGTACCACATTTCATTCCACTAGGACTCCTGGTTGTTTGCATGTCTTTTGCTATTGTGAACAAAGCTATAACAAATAACTTTGAATTATTCTATTACATATATGTTTGGGAATAGCTGTAGATTAGATACTAAAAAGTTGGATGCAAGGTGGCCCCTGGGATGTATAGAGCTCTAGGCAAGTATTCTTTGCAGCGCCCCTGTCCTCATAAGCAACTTGACTTTAAATTGTTTTGCAAAATTCTTGAACCTATTTGAAGTATAGCAATTTATCAATGAAGATCTAGTATAACGGTTAAAAAAAGGTCACTTTCACATTTTATTATAGTCTAATAAACATGAATGAAGATTCTTCATAGTGTCCAGACACCAACTTTTTGTGTTTTTTCTTGATTGTCAAATGTGTCATTCCTGGCTAATTTTATATCTCCCACTGCAAGAAAAAGATACCGGCACTGCTATTACTTGCAGCGCCGTGGCTATTCAGAACCTATTTGTATGGAAACAGTACAGATTTTCTTGCCTCTGCAGTTCCCTAATACCATTTATTTAATGCTGCTTACATCATCACTCGTGCTGCTACATCATTCATCTTGCCCCAGTAAATACTGGCTTCCGATGAGTCTCTCAAATGTAGTTAACTGTGCTTTGTAAAGACTAGTCTTACCTGGCATGTGCAGGAAAATATAAATGATAATTTGTTTTTCAGTCATGTTAAATTTGCCATTTGGGATTTCATAGTGTAAATGTAGAACAACAAATCTTCCAACCATGTCTTCTCTTGAACTTCTGGGCTGTGATTACCGCATTCCTAACTTGTGATCTCTTTCAGTGGTGAATGCATCCCTGCCTTCCGCATGTTGTCACTAGTGGGGTGGGTAGGCAGGAGGCCCGGGAGCAGGGTGAGAATTGTCCCATCCACCCAGTGAGTGCCCGTTCCCTGTCCAGCACCACTTAAGACTGGCCTGAGAAAGCTCAACATCACCACATCAACTGGACGCAAGAAGGACACCAATGGGGAGTGCCAATTGTGGAGCAGTGGTCTTGAATGCCTTTGGAAGAGAAGGGTACGGCCACCCCAGAGGACTGCTGACATGTGGCATAGAGCCTGCAGAGGGGGTGGGGAGACCTTCCTGAGTGCAAGTGGCCGGGGATGCACAGGGTAAAGTGTGCCTGCCACCACTCTGCCCCCTCAGATGCTCTAGACCAGAGGCAATGCCACGGTCAGATGCTGACAAAAGAGAGCTGAGGCTCAAGTCCAAGGGTCAACTATGGACGGTTAGTGGCCCAGAGCTCTGCACTTATCCTGTGTCTGACATGAGAGTTATCCCAAATCAACATGTCAGCACCATGCTATCCAATAGGAGTAATCAGTTCACCAAATTGCCTTCCTGAACTAGGGCTGGCTCAGGAATCCTGGAACTACCCCCTAGCCATGAGTCTTTTGCATCTGGTTCACCCCATGCAAGAAGGTAAAGGGTTAAGGACCCTGAAGGGAAGAAACAGGAACTGGCACCCACTGCCAGCTCTGGCCAGTCCCGGGCTTAAGATGGCAACTTATGAAACTATGAGGTATTAATTAGATGCTTCTGGCAATTGGAGACCAAAACGGACTAGTTTCAGGTTGAGGTACCCACTCAGATGGTACTGCTGGCCCTAGCTAGTCTGGGGAGACTTAGAAATAAAATTCAAGGAATTCACTCTAAAGAAGGGGTGGGTGAATTTGTGTGTGTGTGTGTTTAAAAGACCAGATAGTAAATACTTTATGCTTTGCAAGCTCTATGGTCTTTTTTTTTTTTTTTTGAAGCTACTCAATTCTGTATAGTGGAAAAGTAGTAATAGGCCATATGTAAATGGATGCATTCTAATAAAACTTTATTTATAAATTTTATAAAGCAGCAAACTGGATTTGGCCCACTGGTTGGCCCACTGCTATAAATCATGCGGCAGAGGGCCTAGGGCAGGGGCTTCACTTGCCCGGTTCTACAGTTGATAATGGTGGGATTAGAGTATTTGCAATTTTGTTATACACAGCCAGATTCCCCTCTACAGAGCTTTTATCATTCTGTTCTACCACCAGCAATTTTGTCTGTCTCCCTATAACCTTGCCAAGAGAATGTTTAACCCAATTTTGAATTTTTCCCAGTCTGATAGGTAAGAAATAGTATCTCAGTGTGATTTTAATTAGCATTTATTTTGAGTGGTAGTAAACTTCTATTTTTTTTCTATAAACAATATCTCCTTTGGTATTTTACTATTGGGTTGTTGAGCTTTTTTTTTCCTGATTTATGGAAGTTCTTTATACATTAAGAAGATTATCCCTTAATGTGTATTCTGTAGTTATTGGATATAGTGGTCTATACATGTCAATTAGGTCAAGGTGGATGAGAGTGTTCAAATGTTTGAGATATCTGGTAGTCATTCAAGTGGAGTTGTCCCCCTGGCATTTGGAAATACAGATATGGAAAAAAGCTCAATCTTTAGAAATACTTATAAATAATTCCCTTCTAATTGTAGCCAACTTGATCACACAAAAAATTCCCTTCATAAATTCATCCTTCACAAACTTTATTATGACTTACACAGACCCTTGATGACATGCTTAGACTTTTTGCTTTGTCCCGTACTTGATTCTGCACTCTTGGCTTTTCTTGATGTGTCTGAATTGTTCCATGTAACAAGGAAACTTCCCATGCTGTTACCAAGACCCATGTATTCTCCTCCTGAAGGTACTAGTTTTATTTTTCCTTTCTTTTTTTTTTTTTTTGAGACAAAGTCTTATCTTGTTGCCCAGGCTAGAGTGCTGTGGCGTCAGCCCAGCTCACATCAACCTCCAACTCCTGGGCTCAAGCAATCCTCCTGCCTCAGCCTCCCTAGTACCTGGGACTACAGGCATGTGCCACCATGCCCGGCTCATTTTTTCTATATATTTTTAGCTGTCCAAGTAATTTCTTTCTATTTTTGATAGAGACGGGGTCTCGCTTTTGCTCAGGCTGGTCTCGAACTCCTCAGCTCAAATGATCCACCCACCTCGGCCTCCCAGAGTGCTAGGATTACAAGTGTGAGCCACCGCGCCCGGCAGCAACTAGTTTTCTTGTTTCTCTATTCCTCTATAATATGGTGTACACTCATAACCTTGGACATACTCTTCCTTTGATTAAATTTAGGTACCCTTTACATCAGGTTTGACTTCCAGGTTATCTAGATGGGTTTCCCATATGGAGAAGGAACCATACTGCAGGAGGCTTTTCTTTAACTTTTTGGTAACTGGCCTAAAAAATGATTTTACATTTTATAATATCAAGATAATTTCCTGCATTGTCTTTATTAGGTTTTTTATTACTTAGAAAAATTGAGTTCTGAAAGGGT
>CAUYPO010024532.1:0-16976 GCA_963574435.1 Cheirogaleus major | reverse complement strand
AAAAAATACAAAGCATTATCTTTGAATACTATAAAAATCTATATGCCCCAAAACTATAGAATATGGAGGAAATGGACAAATTCTTGAAAACACACAACCTCTTTTTAGCTCTATCGGGAGAAAATAGAGTTCCTGAACTGACCACTATCAAGCACAGAATTTGGAGTGGCAATTAAAAATCTTCTAAAAAAAAATAAGTGCTGGACCATATGGGTTTACATCTGAATTTTACCAAACCTACAAACAGGAACTCATACGTATACTGCAGAAACTATTCAACAACATTGAGAAGAATGGTATCTTCCCCAACTCATTTTATGAAGCCAACCTTACCTTGATACCAAAGCCAGGAAAGAGCAAAACAAAAAAAGAAAACTACAGACCAATATCCCTCATGAATATAGATGCAAAAATCCTCAACAAAATCTTAGCAAATCAAATCCAACAGCACATAAAAAAAAATTATCATGACCCTGTGGGCTTTATCCCAGAGATGTAAGACTGGTTCAACATACACAAATTTATAAATGCAATTCACCACATAAATAAAAACAAGAACAAAGACCATATGATTCTCTCAATATATGCAGACAAAGCATTTGACAAAATCCAGCACACTTTTATGATAAAAAACTTTAACAAAATAGGCATAGATGGGATATTCTTTAAAATTATTAAGGCCATATATGACAAACCCACAGCCAATATCATACTGAATGGGGAAAAATTGAAAGCATTCCTGCTGAGAACTGGAACCAGACAAGGTTGCCCACTATCTCCACTTCTATTCAACATAGTCCTGGAAGTCCTTGCCAGATAAATCAGACAAGGTAGGGGAACTAAGGGTGTCTGAATGGGGGCAGAAGTGGTAAAACTCTCACTGTTTGTGATGATATGCTATTATATCTGGAAAATCCCAAGGATTCAACCAAGAGATTCCTGGAATCGATAAAAGAATTCAGTAAAGTCTCAGGATGCAAAATTAATGCACACAAATCAGTGACATTCATATACACCAAAAACAGTCAAGCCAAAAATCAAATCAAACATGTAATACCTTTCATAATAGGATCAAAGAAAATTAAATATTTAGGAATATATTTAATGAAGGAGGCAAAAGACATATATAGGGAGAACTATGAAACACTGAAAAAAGAAATTGTAGAAGATGTAAACAGATGGAAATCCCTACCATGCTCATGGATTGGTAGAATCAATATTGTTAAAATGTCCATCCTATCTAAAGTGATCTACAGAATTCATGCAATCCCTATCAAAATACCACCATAATTTTTTTACAGATTTAGAAAAAATAATTCTACGTTTCATCTGGAACCAGAGAAGACCTTGTATAGCAAAGCGATCTTAAGCAAAAGGAACAAATTGGGAGGCAACAGTCTGCCAGAATCCAAACTTTATTACAAGACTAGAGTGATCAAAACAGCATAGAAAGGCACAAAAACAGAGATATAGACCTCTGAAATAGGACAGAAATCCCAGATATTAAACCATCCTCATTGTCATCTAATCTTTGACAAAGGAGACAAAAATATACATTGGGGAAAGAATATTCAATAAGTGGTGCTGGCAAAACTGGATATCCACATGAAGAAGACTGAACCTGGATCCCCACCTCTTACCTCTCACAAAAATCAACTCACAATGGATAACACACTTAAACCTAAGGCGTGAATCCTTAAGAATTCTGGAAGAAAATGTCAGGAAGACGCTTTTAGACATTGGTCTAGGCACAGAATTTAAAAAGAAGACCCCCAAAGCAATCATAGCAGCAACAAAAATAAACAAATGGGACCTGATCAAATTAAAAAGTTTCTGCATAGTCAAGGAAACTATCATTAGAGCAAATAGACAACCTACAGAATGGGAGAAAATATTTGCTCTCTGCACTTCCGACAAAGGTCTGATAACAAGAATCTATCTAGAACTTAAAGGAATTAACGATAAAAAATCAAACAACCCCATCAATAAATGGGCAATGGAAATGAACAGAAACTTTTCCAAAGAAGACAGAATAATGGCCAGCAAACATATAAAAAAATGTTCAACATGTCTAATCATTAGAGAAATGCAAATCAAAACCACAATGAGATATCACCTAACCACAGTGAGATGGACCTGTATAAAAAAATCCCAAAACAACAAATGCTGGCGAGGATGTGGAGAGATAGGAACACTCTTACACTGCTGGTGGGACTGAAAATTAGTGCAACCTTTGTGGAAAAGAATTTGGAGATACCTCAAAGAGCTAAAAATAGAAATACCATTCGATCCAGCAATAGCATTATTAGGCATCTTCCCAAAAGAGCATAAGACATTCTATTATAAAGACATCTGCACTCGAATGTTTATGGCAGCACAATTCACTATTGCAAGGACGTGGAAACAATTGAAGTGCCCATCAATTCATGAGTGGATTATTAAAATTTGGTATATGTTTACAATGGAATATTACTCAATTCTAAGAAACAACAGTGAGCTAGCACCGCTTATATTATCCTGGATCAAGCTTAAGCCCATTATCCAAAGTGAGGTGACAGAAGATCAGAAAAATGGGCTCCATATGTACTCGCCATCAAATTGGTACTGACTGATTAAAACTATGGTGCTCAAATGGTGGTGGTGTTCACCAGGCATTCTGGGCATGGGGGGGGGTGGTAGACTCACATCTTAGGGATGTGGTGAGCATTATAGAGGGAAAGGGCATACCTCTAATCCTTCCTAGGGAGAGGCAATTATATAAACTGCAATAAAAAATGTTCGTACTTTCATATTATCTTGAAATAAAATAAAAATGTAAAAAAAAGGCTTCTGCACAGCCAAGGAAACTATTGTTAGAGCAAATAGACAAACTACAGAATGTGAGAAAATATTTGCTTTCTATACATCCAAGAAAGGGCTGATAATGAGAATCTGCATAGAACTTAAGAAAATCAACAAGAAAAATCAAACAACCCCATCAGTAAATGGGCAAAGGACATCAACAGAAACTTTTCAAAAGAAGACAGACTAATGGCCAGAAAATATATAAAAAAGTGCTCAACATCACTAATCATTAGGGGAATGCAAATCAAAACTACAATGAGATATCAGCTAACTCCAGTGAGAATAGCCCTTATCAAAAACTGCAGTGAGAATCACCCTTATCAAAAAGTCCCAAAGTAACAAATGCGAGTATGGATGTGCATAGATTGGAACACTCTTACACTGCTGGTGGGACTGAAAATTATTACAAACCCTATGGAACGTAATTTGAAGATACCTCAAAGAGCTAAAATTAGAAATACCATTTGATACAGCAATCCCACTACTAGACATCCATCCAAATGATAAAAAAAAGACATTCTATACTAAAGAGATCTGCACTCAAATGTTTATAGCCACACAATTCACAATTGGAAAGATGTGGAAACAACCCAAGTGCCCATCAATACATGAGTGGATTAATAAAATGTGGTATATGTATACCATTGAATACTACTCAACTACAAAAAACAATGGTGATCTAGCACCTCTTATATTTTCCTGGATAGAGATTGAGCCCTTCCTTTGAAGGGAGGTATCACAAAGATGGAAAATCATACACCACATGTACTCGCCATCAAATTGGTACTAACTGACCAACACTAAGGTGTTCACATGGTAGTAATACTCATTGGGTGCCTGTCCAGTGGGGGTGGGTGGTTGGGGTAAACCCACAACTAATGGAAGCGGAACGCAGTGTATCAGGGAGGGACATGCTTGTAACCCAGGCTTGGGCAGGGCAAACATGTTACTTGTAACCAAAATGTTTGTACCCCTATAATATCCTGAATAAAATAAAAAACAAAAGATCTATAAAACATTGATGAAGAAATTGAAGAGAACACAAAAATTGGAAAGATATTCCATGCTCATGGATTGGAAGAATCAATATTGTTGAAATGTCCATACTATCCAAAGCAATCTACAGATTCAATGCAGTCTCCATCATAATCAGCATATCAAATAGGTATCTGTACTCCCATGTTTATTGTAGCACTATTCACGATAGCCAAGATTTGAAATCAACCTAAGTGTCCATCAACAAATAAATAAAGAAAATATGGTATGTATACACAATGAAGTATTTTTCAGCCCTAAAAAAGAATGAAATCCTGCCATTTGCAACAACATGGATGGAGTTGGAGAAGATTAAATTAAGTGAAATAAGCCAAGCACAGGGAGATAAAGCTCACGTGTCCTCACTCATATGTAGGAGCTAATATTAAAAACAAATGATCTCATGGAAATGGAGAGTAGAATGATGGTTAACAGAGATTGTGAAATGTCACAAGGTATGGGCGATAAAGTGGAGATGATTAATGGATGCAAAAATATAGTTAGATAGTTAGATAGAATGAACAGCACTTGATGGCACATCAAAGTGAGTATAATCAACAATAAGTTAGGGTATACTTTAAAATTACTAAAAGAATGAATTTGGAATGTTCCTAACATAAAGAAATGGTAAATACTTGAGGTCATGGATACTCCAATAACCCTGATTTGATTAACTCACATTATATACCTGTACATAGGTACTGTTACAATGTACATAGGGTACATCACATGTACCCTATAAATATGGCTTCTATAATTTTGAGGTGTTATCCTTCTATGGGTGGTTTGTTGAGTGTTGTCATCATGAATGGGTGCTGAAGTTTATCAAATGTTTTTTCTGCATCTATTTACATTATCATATGGATTTTTTTTTGCTTCTGTTTATATGATGAATCATACTTATTGATTTGCATATGTTGAACCATCCTTTCATCCCTGGAATGAAACCCACTTGATCATGCTGAATTATCTCTTTGATATGCTGCTGAATTGGGTTTACAAATATCTTGTTGAGGATTTTTGTGTCAATATTCATAAGAGATATTAGTCTATAGTTTTCTCTTTTTGTTGTGTCCTCTCCTGGCCTTAACACCAAGGTGATACTGGCTTGGTAGAATGATATAAGGAAGATTTCCTACTTCTTAATGTTATGGAATAATTTTTGTTGGCAATGTTCCACTTCTTCTTTGTGGGTCTGATAGAATTTGGCTGTGAATCCATCTAGTCCAGGATTTTTTCTGTTGGGAGATTTTCTTATTACTGCCTCAATCTCACTGCTAGCTATTAGTCTGTTCAGAATTTCTATTTCTTCCAGAATCAGGCTTGGTAGTTTGTGTGTTTACACGAATTTATCCATTTCCTCTAGGTTTTCTAGTTTGTATGGTAGATTTTTGAAGTACTCATGGTTGTAATTTGTATTTCTGTGGTATCAGTTGTAATGTGTCCTATTCATTTCTAATTCAGCTTGTCTGTATCCTTTCTCTTCTGTTTCTGTTTAATATGATAATGGTCTATAGATATTATTTATCTTTTCAAAGAATCAACTTTTTGTTTCATTGATCCTTTATATTGTTTCTTTGGTTTCCATCTCACTTAGTTCTACTCTGAGCTTGGTTATTTCTTTTCTTCTGCTGGCTTTGGGTTTGTTTTATTCTTTTTCTAATTCTTTGATATGTTACATCATATTGATAATTTGTGATCTTTCTGTCATTTTGATGTAAACATTTTAGGTTATGAATGTTCCCCTTAGTAGTACCTTTTCTGTATCCCATAGTTTTTGAAAGCTTGTGTCCACTTTGTCATTCAGTTAAAAGAATGTTTTGATTTGCATCATAATTTCATCATTGACTCAAGGATCATTCAACAGCAGGTTGCTTAATTTCCATGACTCTGTGTGGATCTGAGAGTTTCTCTTTGAAATGATTTGCAGTTTTATTCTTCTGTGGTCTGAGAAGATGCATAGTAAGATTTTGATTTTTCTGAGTTTGCTGATACTTGATTTTTGGCCTAGAATATGTTCAATCTTGGAAAATGTCCCATGTGGTGAGGAGAAGCATTTATGTCCTATAGTTCTCACAAAGAGTGTTCTATAAATGTCTATTTGGTCTATTTGTTGTAGAGACTCATTTAAATCCAATATTTCTTTCTTTATTTTCTGCTTCAATGAGCTGTCCAGTTTTGTCAGTGGAATGTTGAAGTCCCCAGCAATAATGATGCTACTGGTTATTCCTTTGCTTAGCTCTAGTAGAATTTGCTTTATGAATCTAGGAGCTCCTGTGTTAGCTGCATATATATTTAGCATTGTTATGTCTTCTAGCTAAATTGTCCCCTTTATTATTATATAATGACCATTGTTGTATTTTATTACCATTGTTGATTTAATGTCAATTTCATCTAAGAATGGCTAAACCTGCTTGATTTGGGTTGGGAATATTTTTTTCCATCCTTTTGCCTTGAATCTGAGTGTGTCTCTGCAAGTTAGATGGGTTTCTGGGAGACACCATATACTTGGGCAATGACTGTTCTTTTTTTCTATTTTTCATTTTTATATATTTTTTATTTTATTTTATTTTTTTAGATTAGAATTATTTATTTTTTTCCAGCATATTATGGGGGTACAAATGTTAAGGTTACATATATTTCCCCTACCGCCTTACCCACTAAGTCAGAGTTTCAAGCGTGTCCATCCCCTAGTTGGTGCGCATCACATTCATTATGTATGTATATACCCATTCCATCCCCTCACCCCGGCCAACACTCGATAGATGTTATTCCTATATGTCCACTTATGTGTTGATCAGTTAATACCAATTTGCACAATACAAATTAAGCACATGTGGTGCTTAATTTTCCATTCTTGGGATACTTCACTTAATAGAATGGGTTCCAGCTCTAGCCAGGAATATATAAGAGGTGCTATATCACCATTGTTTCTTAAAGCTGAATAGTACTCCATGGTATACATAGACCACACTTTATTGATCCACTCATATATTGATGGGCACTTCGGTTGTTTCCACATCTTTGCAATTGTGAATTGTGCTGCTATAAATGTTCAAGTGCAGGTGTCTTTTTCATAGAGTAACTTTGGTTCTTTGGGTAGATGCCCAGTAATGGGATTGCTGGATCAAATAGATCTACTTGTATCAATTTAAGGTATCTTCATATCGCTTTCCACAGAGGCAGAACTAGTTTGCAGTCCCACCAACAATGTCGCAGTGTTCCTGTCTTTCTACATCCATGCCAACATTTATTGTTTTGGGACTTGTTAATAAAGGCCATTCTCACTGAAGATAAGTGATATCTCATTGTGATTTTGAATTGTATTTCCCTGATGATTAGAGATGTTGAGCATTTTTTCGTATGTTTGTTGGTCATTATTCTGTCTTCTTTTGGAAAGTTTCTGTTCATGTCCTTTGCCCACTTTTTGATAGGATTCTTTGATTTTTCCTTACTTATTTTCCTGAGTTCTGAATAGATTCTAATTACCATCCCTTTATCGGATGTGTAGCTTGTGAAAATTTTCTCCCATTTTGTGGGTTGTCTGTTTACTCCCTTGACAGTTTCTTTGGATGTGCAGAAGCCTTTTAATTTGATCAGGTCCCAGTTATTTATTTTTGTTGCTGCTGTGATTGCCTTTGGTGTCTTCCTCATAAATTCTTTGCCTAGACCAGTGTCTAGAGGAGTATTTCCAATATTTTCCTCTAGAATTCTAATAGTTCCGCACGTAAGGTTCAAGTCTGTTACCCAGCATGAGTTGATTTTTGTGAGAGGTGAAAGGTGTGGAAGACCTGTATGTTTAACTATTAATCCAGACTACAATGAGGTCAGAAACAACAGTTTTCTCGTCAAGCAAATGAGGGTTTGTACTGCATGGTTTATTTATCCTCTAGTCGATCTTGTCTTGGAGGACAAAGTAAGGCCCAGCCTCCTCCATTGTCTTCTGATCACATAGGCCTGACCAAGAGGGCTGCCTGAAAGGGGCGGCCTTGCAAAATGAACAGGAAACAGGAAAATATCTAGTCCTGCAATTTCCTCGTAAGAGTTAAGATCAGTCGTATGAGTTCTCTCACTAACAGGTATCCTGCAGGAGTTCCGTTTTGCACAATTTTTGACGAGAGCTGAGCAGATGGAAGAGAGGTGGTAAATCTCTCTCTCTTTGAAAATTCCTTTGAGAATCTTCTTTTTTAAAGTCTAAAGAGTTCCCGAGTGAACAGCAGGGTGCGAGCTTCAGACCTCAGCCATATCTCAAGGGAAAAGTCACATCTCCAGGGATAATCCCCTCTCCTAGGAAAGGCAAGAGAGCCAACTCTTGGACTTTGACATCCTGCCGCTGCTTCTGCTATCATCCTGCCCCCAAGAAGAAAGGCAGGAGTGGATGCAGCAGTTTCTCAACTGTACCCTGCTAATTTACAACCACCCCCTTTAAAAAGTCTGAATAGCTACTTTTCGAGGCCAGCACATTCTTCCTTTCTCCACTTCCATGCTGGCCCTTTTTCTGGCCCTATCTCTACCTAGGAAAAAGTGAATAAACTTCTTCTTCCTATCCTAAATTTTGTCTGTAGAAATCTTTCTCAAAATCTTTGTGCACTAGCTCTCACACCCTAACACTGCCCCCGTAGCTTCCGTGTAGCCAGCCTGGGAATATGGAGGGCTGAGTGTAGAGGGAGGAGGTGGTCGTATGTTAACAGGTCTGCTTAACTAGGGGACAGTGGGCTTGAACTGGGGTTTGAAGATATTGAGAGTTGTGAATCGTGGGCCAGAAAAGTACTGTTCCGGGACTTCAGGGCAGGGAGAAGCGAGCTGATGTGTCTGAGGGTGAGCTTGCTGAGATAACGTGCTGGGGAGGGGGGAGCTCAAATCAGATAGTGCTAGGGTCTCTGGTCACTGATGTCCAGCTGGGTGCTGTGGCGGTGGCTTCTGCCTCCTGCAGCCCTGTCAGGCCTTCCCTGTGGGCACCTTGCTGCAGCCTGCTCACTGGAGTTGGGCTCTGAGTGTGTGTACAGAGGAATACTTGTGCTTCTATTTGGGGAGTCAGAGAGTTCTCTCTAACCTAGCAGTTTCCTCTGCACCTAGGGAGAGCCCACTGCAAAAAAAGCCCACTCAGATCCTCAGGTGTACATGGACATCAAGATCGGGAACAAGCCAGCTGGCCATATCCCAATGCTCCTGCCGTTCAGACATTGTGCCCATGACAGCAGGTGAGCAGGACTCTTTGTCAGGATGGTGGGAAGCTGGTGCCCAAGCAGGCTGGGGAGGAAGCTGCCTGGAACCCTGGGCCCTCGACACTGTTTCAACCTGAGGCCATCTGAGGCATCTCACATCCCAGCATCCAGTAACAAATGAG
The DNA here is from genome assembly GCA_963574435.1 of Cheirogaleus major. Taxonomy (NCBI): domain Eukaryota; kingdom Metazoa; phylum Chordata; class Mammalia; order Primates; family Cheirogaleidae; genus Cheirogaleus; species Cheirogaleus major. The sequence goes on along the minus strand of CAUYPO010024532.1, from coordinate 7,750 downwards.
GCAGAGCAGACATTTCTGAAGCTTGTAAAGGCTTAGAACCATCAGAAAGAGTAAGCAGTTGAAAGTTATAAACTGTTTTAATTATCCTGTGGTTTGGTTTTATTTTATTTTGGGGGGTAACTTTATTTTGATATATTTTCAAACTTACAGATATATAGAATAAGAATCCTATAAGAGTAGTTCAAGAAGCTCCCATATATCCTGTAGCCATTCAGCAATTTACCTTTTGCCTCCCATACTGTATCATTTTCTTTGCATGCATACATATATAATATGTCTGTGTGTGTATATGTATATATTTTTTCCAGTTGAGAAGAAGTTGAAGACATCATTCTTCTTTACTGCTAAATACTTCAGTATATATTTTCATTTGAGACATGATCTCATTCTCTCACCCAGGCTGGAATACATTGGTGTCATCACAGCTCACTGTACCCTTGAACAGCTGGGCTCAGGCGATTGTCCTGCTTCAGCCTCCTGAGTAGCTGGGACTACAGGCGTGTACCACCACACCCAGCTAAATATTTTTCATTTTTTGTAAGGATGAGGTCTCACTGTATTGTCCAGGCTGGTCTTGAATTCCTCGCCTCAAGCAATCCTCCTGCCTCGGCCTCCCAAAGTGCTGGGATTACAGGCCTGAGCCCCCACGCCCAGCCCTATATTTCGTAGGAACAAGAATATTCCTTCACACAATCACAGGACAACTATCAAAATTATGAAATTTAACCTTGACACACCACTTTAACCTTCCGGCCATATTCAGATTTCATCACTTGTCCCAATATTGTCATTTATAGTAATTTCTGTTCCCTGAAAAGGGTTCACTCATTGCATTTAGTTGGCAAGTCTCTTTAGTCTTCTTTAACTTGAGACAGTTTCTCAGTTTTTTATCCTCTTTTTTGATCTTGACATCTTTGAAGAGAACAGACCAGCTAACACAGTGTTTAAGGTTGTTTCTCAGTTTGTGTTTGCCTGGTACTTCCTTGTGATTAGATTTGGCAGGGATACCACAGAAACAGTGCTATTATTGTACCATATGAGGAAGTACGTGATGGCAGTTCAGATGTTTGCCATGTTAACTTTGATCGCTCAGGTGAGGAGATATCCACTGGAAAGTTACTATTTTTAAAGGCATAAATTAAAAGCTAAAATTTTTTCTCCTCACTAACCCTAGCCCACTCCCAGACTGTTATTGTGTTTCCTATTAAATATTCATAATGACCCTTTTTACCTATAATCTTTTTTGTTTTAATCTAGCTTTTTTATGTTAGGCAAAGTCATAATTGCACATAATTTTTAAAAAGTCATTCTATAATAAAACATGGCACTCTTCTGCTCCCTTCAACATCATTTTTCTGCCCTGCTAGAGGCAACCAACACTCACTTATTTTAACAAATATTTTGGTTTTTATTGCTATATCTCTGAAAAATATACTCATGTTATTACTACTTATTTTTTTCTCAGTGTTTCTGGGGAACAGATCATGGAGATTCGCATGCAGGAAGTTTATTGGAGAGTGATCTCAGGAACAACTCTTGTAAGAGAATGAGGGAAGCAGATTGGACAGAGAGTATTTTCAACTGCCTTGCAGTCACATAGAGACCTCAGCTGATCCCACAGGGAGTTGTGGAGCTTGGCTATCCCTTCAGAGTTGTCCTGAATTGAGACAAGGGGGCCAGGCCTTTGTACCGTCACATGGACCAGTCGTGAGTTCTGGCTGGTTCCCAGCAGTGGTGTAAACTTTGGTGAGGCAGCTCCCTTTGGCCAAGGGCATTTCCCAGGGCTGGTCTCATCCAGGGCTGGTCGCATCCAACACTCCTGGGTGCTGAGGGTATGGCGGTCTTGGTCTTGCAGGGGATCTGAGTGGCTTTCCACAGCGTCCCCTGTGGCCTCCCATCACACCACTTGGATCCACTTGCTTCATTTGACAGGTTCACTTCACCTGGGAACGACTCCTCCAGGGCTCCGGTAGTCTCTTTCCCTGGGGAAATTAAAGGAAATGAGAGGAGAGTTGGTGGGATGAACTATGGTTCCCATTGCTGCTGTTGGTCCCAGAATTACAACCGATGCTCATCATCTCCTTCCTCCACCACCCGTTCTAGATTCCTCTCAGCCTCACCTCAGCTGGCTCCTCTGTGGGTCTACATGGCTTACGTGGGGTGACCTACACTTTTATCCATGGCAATTTGAGCTCCTGGTTGTTATGCCCTTCTCAGGCCATGGCTGCCCTGTCATAATTGGGCAGGAGAGTACAAAAGATGTGCCCATGGGTCCCTTGGGTGCTAGGCCTGTTATGACCATCCCTTTTATGTGACAGCCAAGCGGCCTTCTCCTGATGGTCAGGGTCGACTGTCCTGCCAGGATGGTGGCTCCTTTCTTACCTGCTTGTCTCTTGGCACAGGAGCCTAATGTGCTCAGGCAGTAGTCATAGTTTAAAGACTAATGGGGTTCTCGTCCCCACTGGTAAAAGTGTACCCTATGGAAGCCAGGCCCTCTAGACGCACAAAGCATTGAGTGCGGGGATGGAAAGAAGAGTGATGGTAAGCAAGGCCACCACAACGTCCCCCTCTTGGTTCCTGGACTTCAGGACACAGCACTCTGTAATGGTCATTGAGTCACAGTGTATGTTATGCCCATCCTCACAGGGTGTCATTTCTAAGCTGGTGCCTCAACTGCCCATTAAGGCCTTTCCCTCTTTCTGTTAGTTCTGAATGATGTGGTGTATGATAGGAACCGTGGATCCCAAGTTCAGGTGCTGACTGCCACACCGCCGTTGCTGTAAAATGGGTCCTTGGTTTGATGGGATGTCATGCTGTATCTTAGTCCATTTGTGCTGCTATAACAAAATACTTGAGACTGGGTAATTTGTACAGAACAGAAACTTATTTTCTCATAGTTCTGGAGGCTGAGAAGTCCAAGATCAAGGCACTGGCAGGTTTGGTCATTTGGTAAGGGCTGCTCTCTGCTTTCAAGATGACACCTTGTTGTTACATCCTCTGGAAGAGAGGAACATTGTCCTCACATAACAGAAGACAGAAGGGCAACAGGGCCAAAGTTATGTGAAGTCCCTATCATAAAGGCCTTAATCCCATTCATGAAGAGAGGAGCCCTGATGACCTAATCGCCTCTTAAAGGCCCCACCTCTTAATACCTTCACATTGGCCATTAAGTTTCAACACCTGGATTTTAGAGGGGATACATTCAAACCATAGCATGCAGTATACTGTGTCTTTTGATACCTTAAGCACTTGGATAGTGTTTTCAGCTGAAGCCTGGTATACAATAAAAGCAAAGTCATGTCCAAAATATTTATCACTGCTGATCAGGATGAATTACTGTTCCCTCCATCGTAGAAGGGGTCCTGTGAAGCAACTTGCCACCAAGTGGCTAGTTGATCTCAAAGGATAAGGAGCTCAGCGTTGGTGTCAGTTGCTAGTAGTCTGGGCATTTGGTAGTAGCAGGAGCTAGATCAGCCTTGGCGAGCGGAGCCCATGCTGTTAATCTTATGTAGCCATTCTGGTCATCATGGCTACTTTGTTCATGCACCCATCAGCCAGCACTGCAGTCGCCCATGGGAGAAGCTGGCTGATGTCAGTTCCCTGAGTCTTTCTGTTTGTTTATGTGGTTGTTCAGCGTCTCTTCTGTGGTGGATATTTTCTGGTGGGCATTAACATCAAAGATCTTCAAACCTTGTGCCCACTCCCATAGTCTATCCACGTGCTGCTTCTCCACACTTCCTAGCCCCTAGTCTTCCATCTGTTTTCTTCCAGGTTCCTGAACTCCATCCGAGCCATTTGTCACCTCCCTGGAACTTGTATATATTTTCCTGGGGCCACTTTTCTTTCTATACATAATTGTCACCTGAAGCTCTGCCTTTTGAGAGGACTTCACCTCATCCCTGTCATTCAGGCCCCCCTGTAGGGCTGTAGTGCAGTAGCAGTCCATTTTCAGCTTGTCCCTACATACCGACCGAGCCTACCTTTTGGTGAACCAAGCCTGTCCTTTCTCTTCCTATGTTAGCTGGTCATAAGGGACCTCCATGTGACCATAGGTGTGAACTGAAGATGAGGTGTGGGTACAACAATGGAGGATTACACGGGGAGTCTGGTCACCTACTCTTTCAAGCTTATTTGAACTTCTGACCCTGCTTGTATGGATTCTGAATGCACCATGTCCATCCTAGTGTGGATTGCTGCAGGGCCTGCCGGATCTTATGACTTAATAAGTCTAACAGAACCAAGCTCACGATGGACACTTCAGTCTACATGGTCACTTGATGCCACATGGTTAGGTGTTCCGTCTCTGTCAGAGCCTAGTACCATTCCAGAAATTGTTTTTAAGTGGTTGACTTGGAAAAGTCAAGTCTATAGAAAAGTTGTTACAAGAATATAACATGTAGTCATATATAGTCATACATCCTTTGCATATATTCACTCATTGTTAATATTTGCTGTCTACCTATAATTAGACATATGCATATGCATATGATCTTTTATTAAGAATAGAGTCACTCTGTTGCCCAGGCTGGAGTGCAGTGGTGTGATCATAGCTCACTATAGCCTAGAGCTGGGGTACCTCTGCTCAGTGGCATTATTGTTTTTGTAACTTTTTATTTTATATAAATTTATACTTACAGAAGAGTTATAAGAATAGCACAATGAACCCCCATATACATTTTTGTGCCTTTTACTCAGATTCATCAGTTGTTTACATTGGTGAACACCATTTCCTACTTATTCTATTCTCTTTCTGTGTATATTATAGACAGTGCTTATTTTTTTGGAGCCATGTGAGAGTAAGTTGGAGATGTCACATACCTAAGAACAGGGACATTTTTAACATTCCCATGGCATAGTAATCAAAATCAGAAAATGAGCACTGATAAAATACTGTCGTCTAATTTATAGTGTGCGTGCAGGTTTCCTCATCTGTGACCATGCCCTCCTGCAGGGCTGTTCAGGGTGGGAACACGTCCTGGACTCACGCCCCACCTCATGCCCATGCTGCCCTGTGTGCCCACTCTTGTCCCACCTCGTCACTGGACGCATGCCCCTCACTCTTGCCGTGGAGCCCGCTGCCCCTCTCTCTCCTGCTCACCTAGGGTGGAGCTCTGTCTGCTGGAGACTGGCACACCTGGGCTACTTGGTCCCCTTCGAGTTGAGGAGCTCAGGTCTTGAGGGCACCTTGAGCAGTGGCCGGCGGTCCTCGCAGATGCCCAGGTAATTCGCATCCACAGAGTGAAGAGAGAACACGCTCTTCCCTCAGTCCTCAGCCCTCCAGCGTTGCTGACACTGTCCCTCTCAGCTGACGCTCTCGCTTCGAATTCAGGGAAACAATCAGAAGAGAACTGTTGTGTCTTCCCACCTGCCTGTGTCCTTCTCACCCGCTGATCCGCCTGCCTTCTGTGACAGTGGCAGCCCCTCTGTCGGCTCCCTCCACTCAGACACTGCTCCGGTCTCCTTCCTCTCTTGCAGCCTCCGTCCCCCTGCACTGTCACTGCCATCAGCACACAGGCTGCTGCAGAGTCGCCAGCCCTTGGAAAGATAAAATACATCTCCCTCGACCGGTGTCCACCTCCAGCTGCCACGCCAATTCGTTGGTCTCTTATTAGCAAAACTTCTTGGAAGAGTTGGGGAGACGCATTGCTGTTTCTTTCCTCGACCCTTCCAGGGAGACTTTCCTCCCTTCCCCACCACTCTCTGGTTAGAGGCGCCAGCTGGCTCCTGGGGCTCCCACGCCCTCCCCTGTGTGCCTCCGCCCAGCCCAGGGCTGCTCCTCCGCTCAGCCTCTACATTGCTGGAGGGACTGGTGCTCACTGTGACCTTTCTGCTCCACCTAGATTCACTCTTTGCTTTAATGGTTCTTACCCCTTTAGCCCATTCCCTACCTCTTGTAGCTAATACTTCTCTGTGCTGAAATGAAAGTCATAGCTAATATATCCTTCCAGTGGCTGCCTAATTAAAAACATAGTATTATGTTGTAATTGCAATATAAAGGAAAATTAAAGGAAAGTAATTTGTAATAGCCTAGTATGCATTTCAGTATTAAAAATGCTTGGACACAGTGCATATATAAATTGTTTAAACACGAGCACTGCTGCCTAGAGTAGCAGTTAGCAGTGTGGACCGACATAGGTGGCACGTGCTGGCAGAATCACAGGAACGTGATTTTCTGAAATAGGGAAAATCACTTGGGAAAATTCTGAACAAAAAGAAATAGTCCCTTAGTTTATATGATGGGTCTATTTCTGGAAAAAGTTAGTGTAAAAATTTAATTTTTGCCTGGGAGTGGTGGCTCATGCCTATAATCCCAGTACTTTGGGAGGCTGAAGTAGGAGGAACAGTTGGGGCTAGGAGTGCAAGACCAGCCTGGGCAACATAGTGAGACCCCATCTCTACAAAAAATTTAAAAATTAGCTGGGTGTGGTGGTGTGTACCTGTAGTCCCAGCTGCTCAGGAAGCTGAGGCAGGAGGATCGCTTGAGCCCAAGAGTTCTAGGTTACAGTGAGCTATGATGATGCCACTGCACTTCAGCCTGGGTGACAGAATGAGATCCAGTCCCTATAAACCAAAACAAACAAATATATAATTCTTTAGATTTATATGGAAAGTGGATGGAGGTTCTAGGTTCAGATCATTATAAACAGATCTATGTGGATATTTGTCAGTGTTGTTGAAAATCCAAGAGGATTTAGAATAATTATCCATTAGGTGGGATGTTGCGAGACATCTAGATTCCTTAATTCCTTCCCACTACTGACAGCAGCACCCACTATTAATAATCGCCAAAAATACATCCTGAAGTCTCCATAGCCCCTAGGGGGCAGTATTGCCCCATTGAGAAGCGGCATGCTAGGCCACCACATCCAGGCCCAGGGCTTTCAATGCCATCTCTGAGTTAAGCTTGTCCCCATTGAACAAGTCTCCGTGCAGATGGCTCCCTGAGCTCCAAACTCCTGTCCAACTGCATGACTGTTGTCTTCACTGGATGCCCCATGAGGATCTCAGACTTCACGTGTGCAAAAGAACTCTTGGCTCTCTCCGGCAAACTGTGGCCAGGGAGACATGGGCCAGGCTGCTTCCAGGAGGAGGGGCTGCTTCCGCCCAGGTCCCAGGGTGGGCGTGGGTGTCCTAAGCCACTCTATTCTCCCCACTCACTCCCCTGACTTCTCTACTGCCCACAAAGGCCCAGGGCAGCAAGGACAGGAAGCCAAAGCAGAAGGTGATCGTCGCGGACTGTGGGGAGTTTGTGTGAGAGGTGCTTTCTTTGCTCTCCTCTCTGCTCTTGCTCCCGCGCACCCAGGAGGGAGCTGCCAGCCCCAGCTGTCTGAAGCAGGCACTGTTGGTGGCATGAGCCCTTCCTCAGGGTCAGCTCGGAGCAGCTCCTCTGCCGGCTCCGCCTAGACTTTTCCCGAGCGTGGCTGTGGGCCCTGAGCCAGCAGGGGAGCTGCCCTCCCCACCACGGGCAGGCTGTGTGTGGCCAGCAGCTTTTCCTGGCATTTGCTGCTGGGTCTGTCCTGGGCTCACCAGTGTGGCACCTGGGATGTTTTCTTTGCTAAAATAAAATCCTAGTTCTTGTACTTCTGCCTCCAGACTGGTCCCAGGTGTTTGCAGAGGTTGCAGCTGGGACAGGCCATAGCATCTTCCCCAAGGCCACCCTCGCCCCTTAGGCCAAGTCTCTGAAGAGATGCCCATTGCAAAAGTGCCTCTGTCTTTTCTGACTCCCTCTCCTCTTTCTCCGCTCTCTCCT
>CAUYPO010024531.1:0-12162 GCA_963574435.1 Cheirogaleus major | reverse complement strand
CACTAGGTCTTATTTTCGGGATAGGGCTTATATTGTGCAAATGCTTAGAAATCCTGCTAGGGCTTATTTTATGAGTAGGTCTTATTTTCGGGGCAACACGGTAGAACAAGTCTGTCACCTCCCCAAATTGTCTTGTGTCCCTTTGTAGTCAGCTTTCCCCGCCACCTGCAGCCCCTGGCAACTTCTGACCTATTTGCTGTCCGTGTAGTTTTGCCTTTTTCAGAATGTCATATAAATGGAATCATACAGTGTGTAGCCTTTTGAGTCTGTTTTCTTTCATTTAGCATAATGCATTTGAGCTTTATCCATGTGTTACATGTATCTTAATTTATTCCTTTTTATTTCTGACTAGGATTCCATTGTATGGATGTTTCAAGTTTGTTGTTTATCCATTCACCAGTTGAACATTTGGGTTGTTTTTAGTTTTGGGCAATTATGAATAAAGCTGCTATAAACATTCACATAGGCCAGGTGTGGTGTCTCACACCTGTAGTCCCAGCCCTTGGCTTAGGTGGGAGGCTTGCTTGAGGCTGGGAGTTTGAGGCTGCAGTGAGCTATGATCATACCACTGTACTCCAGCCTGGGTGGCAGTGAGATCTGTCTCCAAAAAAAGCCCCCAAACAAACAAAAAACATTCACATAAAGGTTTTTGAGTGAAAATAAGTTTTTGAAGTTTTAATTTCTCTTGGGTAAATATTTAGGAATGGGATTGCTGGGTCATACAATAAATGTATGTTTAACCTTATAAGAAACTGCCAAAGTGGCTGTGCCATTTTGCACTCCCACCAGCAAAGTATGAGTATTCCAGTTGCTTTGCATCCTTGTCAGTTACATTTTTTAAAACACATTCTAATAGGTATGTAGGAGTATTTTACTGTGGTTTAAATTTATATTTCCCTAATGACAAATGATGACTAATGTTGACCATTTTTGCATGTGCTTATTGGCAATTTGTATGTCTTCTTTAATGAAATGTCTGTTCAAATCTTTTGTTCATTTTTTGGGGTGGTTTTTTGGGATCTTTGTTGTCTTATGATTAAATATTGAATATATTCTGAGTTTTTTTTTATTCCAGATACAAGTTCTTTATCGGAAATATCATTTTTTACAGTGTTTTTCAAAGAACAGAGTTTTAAATTTTGATAAAGTTCAATTTAAATATTTTTTATTTTATGGATAATGCTTTTGTTTTACTTAAGAAATATTTGCTTAACCCAGTGCATAAGTTGTAATTGCTACTGTAAATCACCACAGACTTAAATGGCTTAAAACAACACAAGTTTATTATCTCATAGTTCTAGGTCAGAAGTCCAGATACAGCATGGCTCAGCTGATTCCACTGCTTAGAGTCTCACCAGACTGGAATCAAAGCATCAGTAGGGCTTTTCCTTTTTGGAGGATCTGAAGGAGAATCCATTTCCAGAGTCATTCATATTGTTCAAGAATTCAATTCCAGGCTGGGTGCGGTGGCTCACGCTTATAATCCTAGCACTCTGGGAGGCTGAGGCAGGAGGATTGCTTGAGCTCAGGAGTTCGAGACCAGCCTGAGCAAGAGTGAGACCTCGTCTCTACTTAAAGTAGAAAAATTAGCCAGGTGTGATGGCCAACACCTGTAGTCCCAGCTCCTTGAGAGGCTGAGGCATGAGGATTGCTTGAGCCCAGGAATTTGAGGTTGCAGTGAGCTATGATGACGCCACTGCACTCTAGCTGGGGCGACAGAGTGAGACTATCTCCACAAAAAGGAGAAAGAATTCAGTTCCATGCAGTTGTAGAAGCTCCTTTCCTTATTTGCTGTAGGCTGTGAGTCATTCTGAGTTTTTAAAGGCCACCTGTATTCCCTGGCTCATGACTTCCTTCATCTTCATGTCAGAGACAGCTTGAAGATGTCTTTCATGCTTTGAATCTCTCTTGCCTCCTCTGCAGCATCTTTCTTAAACTCAACTGATTATAGACTTTAATTACATTTACAAAATACCTGCACATCTATACCTAGATTAATGTTTGATTGACTAACTGATGACTATAGCCTAGCCAAGTTGACACATCAAAAAACCATCACACCTAGGATCACAAAAATTTTCTCTCTTGGTTTCTTCTAGAAGTATTATAGTTTTATATTGTACATTTAGGGCTATGGTCCATTTTGAGTTAATTTTTATATATATAGTATGAAGTATGTGTTGAGGTTCATTTCTTGGCATATGAATGTGTCTTGACTTTTAACCACTTTTAGTCATTACAACAGAACAGATTTTATTCTGCTAATAAGCTGTTTTACCAGTAAAATATGCATTAATATGGTAGGGCTTGATGCTAGTGGTCAGCAAGCTACTAAATAGCTCTTTTGATAGTTAGAGCAGGAAGGACAGCCTTTAATCACTGCCTCTGATGGATGCCACTTATCAGGCCTGTGTTTTGCTATGTCTCGTTCTTGCAGATCTCCTTCTTTCCAGAGTCAGGACAGCCAGAGTGCTTAAAGGAGATGAGCCTAGAGTCAAAGAGTGGGGGCCGAGTTCAGAGACGTTCTGCCAAGATAGCTGTATACCACCTGCAGGAGCTGGCCTCTGCTGAACTGGCCAAGGAATGGCCTAAGCGGAAGGTGCTTCAGGACCTGGTACCTGATGATCGGAAGGTAAGGTAGAAACTTGTATTAATTTTGGAACCATTATGTCTAATAATAAGTAAATGTACTAGAATAAGTATATGATATTTTGCTTATTTATCCTTAGAGATAATTTACATCTGATCCAGCTTTAGTGTTTGGATTCAGATAGGTCTTAGAGTGACAGTCTGTTTTATAAGTTCCTTAAGGAGCCCTCTTACCTACTTCCAGAGAAACCTGAATTCCCAGATTAGATTTTTTGCTTAGTCTTTGTCCAGTGGGTTTCCATTTTGTTAGTTCATATGTATTATAGTAGTTCATATTTAGTTTAAATAAGTGGTTTCAATTTATTTTGTAGCAACAACTCTCTCCCCCTTTTTTTCAAAATAAAAGCTTATACAAAACATCAAAACAGATTCGCTCTGAATAACTGGGGATAGTGAGCCTTGTCTACTTGGCCTTCTTGATTTTTTTATCATCCGCCTACATGGCCCCAAGCATGCTTCTGAAGGGTGCAGAACCTATTTGGAAACCACTGGATTAGAATAGATCAACCAGGGAGGAGCATTATTTAGCCAAAAGGAAACAGGGAGTATTTGACTACAGGCTGGTCTTGGGAACCAGGTTGAGAGGATATATAATAAGAACTAAGATCAGAGCTAAGGACCTATTTACTCTCCAAGGTATCAAGAAGAATAGTTTAGATTTGGCATAGGGCTTTGACCCATATGAAAGGAATGTTGTCTTAAAATAAGGTCAAATCCTAGTTTTTAACATCTTTTTTTTTTAGTATAAAAATCAGTCTTACTGGTGTCCAAGGAGTTGGATCATGTTTTTGTATATAAGAGCATCCTTTATTTTTTCAGACTAATTTCTACATTTTTTTTCTGGTACAGGCTAAAGTACATGGCTATCTAAATTGAGTTTAATGAGGATTTGGCACAGTGATACGTATCGTGATATTGTAGTCAAGTTTCACTGTGTATAGTATGTGGTAGAGAATTTGGAACAAATATTTGTTAACTCACTGATAAAGATTGGTAGTCTTTTCCAGCAGTTACTTTCCTAAAATCATCAGTTACATATTTTTGATAGTATATGGGTAAAGGCATTATTATTTCTTAAACATAAAAAGTTAATTTTTGAAGAGATAATATATTCTTGTGTTTCACAAGTCAAAGTGATGATAAACACTGAGATATCCCACTCCCATCCTGTCCTGTTCTATCCTGTTTCCATGGTTAACCATTCTTACTAGTTTCTTGTGCATCTTCCCAGTGTTTCTTGATGTACACATAAGCAATATATATATCTTTTTAAACTTTCAATTCTGAAATAATTGTAGATTAACAGAACAGTTGCGAAATTGGTATAGTTTCCCTAGGGTCTTCAACCAGTTGCCCTGATGCCAGCATCTTACACAACTATACCATAGGGTCCCATCAGGATCTTGTGTTTTATTTCATTACTGTTTCTCCTTAGTCTCTTCCAATCTGTTATAGTTCCCCTGGCTTTGTCTTTTGTGTCCTTGATGCTTTTGAAGAGGACTGGCTGGCTATTTTGTAAAATGTTCCCCAATATGGATTCGTGTGGTGTTTTCTCAAGATTAGTTTACGGGGCTATATGTTTTTGGCAAGAATACGACCAAAGCATTGTTGGCCCTTCTCAATCCATTGTATCAGAGATAGTGAAAGGAGGGCTGGGTGCAGTGGCTCACACCTGTAATTCTAGCACTCTGGGAGGCTGAGGCGGGCAGATCGCTCAAGGTCAGGAGTTCGAGACCAGCCTGAGCAAGAGCGAGACCCCGTCTCTACTAAAAATAGAAAAATTAATTGGCCAACTAAAAATATATAGAAAAAATTAGCCGGGCATGGTGGCGCATGCCTGTAGTCCCAGCTACTGGGGAGGCTGAGGCAGGAGGATTGCTTGAGCCCAGGAGTTTGAGGTTGCTGTGAGCTAGGCTGACGACATGGCACTCTAGCCCAGGCAACAGAGTGAGACTTTGTATCAGAAAAAAAAATAGATAGTGAAAGGAAAAAAAAAAGGAAATATATGAGGTTGATGCTTCTTTTTACTGGTGATAACTTTGATCGGTTGGTTAGGGTATATCTTCCAGATATCTTCATGGTAAGATTACAATCTTCCCATTTGTAAATGAGTGAATATTTTGTGGGGAGATTGAGACTATGCACATATCCTGTTTCTTATCATACTTCTGCCCACTTACATTAGCATCCATTGATGTTTCTTGCCTGTAAGAATTACTAGTGTGGTAGTAATTTTCTGTTCTCATCATTTTTTCTACAATTATTAAATAGAGTTCTACTATGAGAAAGATCTGTCCTTGTCCTTTATTATTTATATCGGTATAGACCCATAGATATATTATATTCTGTGGGTTATAATCCAATGCTATTCATATTTATTTTGCTGCTCAAAATGGCCCAGATTTGGTCACTGAGAGCTCTTTCAAGTGGGCTCCTGTGTCTTTTTGACATGCCCCTATCATTTTTTGAGTATGTTCTTACTTTCTGGCACCATAAGATAGTAGGCTCATTTTGCAACTTCCCTGCCTTAGGCCTAGAATCAACCATTTCTCTAAGCAACCCTGGCTCCCTTTAGTAGAGGATGTATTTAGAAGCGAAGATTTGAGTGCTAGTTGTGCTCATTGCTACTGGGGTTTCATTGCTTCTGTGCCTTCTTGGTGGATAGAAGTAGAATGTACGTGTATGTATGTTCATGTATGCACACATACATGTCCATATTTATTTCTTTGTCTATCTGTATGTATATTAAAAGGCATGATATCTTCTATTCCAATCTAACTCTACAAGCATCAGTCTAGCCTTCCTTGTTCGTTATTTGTAACTTCTTTCTCCAATGGTGAGAAACCTGGCTCTCATTATCCACAGTATATTTATTTTCTCAATTCTAGTACCACATAAAGTAGTTTCAGAATTACTAATCTCATTCACTCCCCAAAATTTAAGGCTGGGCGTGGTGGCTCACGCCTGTAATCCTAGCACTCTGGGAGGTCAAGGTGAGAGGATCACATGAGCTCAGGAGTTTGAGGTTGCAGTGAGCTATGATGACACCACAGCACTCTAGCCCAGGCAACAGAATGAGACTCTGTCAATAAATAAATAAATAAATAAATAAATAAATAAATAAATAAAATACATACAAATTTACTAACTAGACAGTAATATTTGTGTATAGTTCTTTTCATCTTAAGCCTTATAGTATTTAGTCAAAATAATATTTTCTAAAGTTACTTAGGTTAGTTTTTTTTTTCCCTCCCCCTTCATTGTGTCACTCATTTGTAATAGGTTCAAGTGTTACATTTATTAACACTTGTTGGGTTTCCCCTACATCCTGTTGAAGCCATTTATTTTGGAGGTTTGTGAAACATTACTATGGTTCCAAATCAGACCTATATGAAAAGGTATACTTAGAGAAGCGTCATTATCCCTCATCCCTACTATATTCTATTCTCATTATTCTTTTCTATTTTATTCCTGTCCATCCCTGAAGATAACCAAGTAGTTTCTGGTTTGTCCTACCTGTATTTTTATGGAATGGATGATCAAATACATGAATATTCTCATATATCCTCTTCATTCTTACTGTTGATACATTTTGCACTCTGCTTTATTTCACTTAACAGTTATTCCTTGATATGCTCAAGAGGTTATCTAGGACCTATATATCTAGGACCTCTATACTCAAGAGGTTCTAGGACCTCTGTGTGTACCAAAATCCATGCATACTCAAGTCCCGCAGTTTGGCCCTGCCAAACTTGCATATATGAAAAGTTGGTTCTCTGTATATGTGGATTTTGCATACTATATTTTTGATTTGTGTTTGGTTGAAAAAAAACCTATGTATAAGTGGACCTGTGCAGTTCAAACTTGTGGTGTTCAAGAGTGAACTATATATCCTGGAAATCACTCTAAATGTGTTTAGAGAGATCATCCTCATTCTTTTCCTTGTTTTTCTTTTTGGTGAGATAGGGTCTCAATTCTGTTACCCAGATTGGAGTTCGGTGGTGTGATCACAGCTCACTGCAGCCTCCAACTCCCAGGCTCAAGCGATCCTCCTGCCTCAGCCTCTCAAATAGCTGGGACTACAGAAGTGTGCCATCACACCCAGCAAATTTTAAAATTTTTTGTAGAGATGGGTCTTGCTATGTTGCCTGTGCTGGTCTTGAACTCCTGGGCTCAAGTGATCCTTCCACCTCAGCCTCCCAAAGTGCTGGGATTACAGTTATGAGCTACCATGCCTGGCCTTCATTCTTTTTTTATAGCTGCATAGCATATAGTTTATATAAATAAAGTTTGTTATATAAAAATAATAGTTTATACAGATATTCCCCTATCACCATAAAAGTATTTTAGATGGATTCATTTACATTAGCTTCAGAGGAAAGTGAAAGCTTATAAATAAAACCAGCTCCATACTCTGAGATCTTTCATAAGTTTACCAGAGGTTCTTTGGGCTGCCTTCCTTCATTACTTCCCCATTGTCTCTATGGACTTTGGTTTGTTTTTCTATCTCAGAGAACCAGCTTCTTTTCGGACACTTCCACTATTGAAGCAGAAAGATTGTTTACTCACCAGAAGTACAGGTATTACCCTTGGTAGACTTTGCAGAACTGTCTCTGCAGGTGCTATCTCTTCTCTGGAAACTCGACTTTTAGTTGTAAGGAGAAACTTAATTCATGTCAAAGCATCTGAAAGGAAGTGCTAGGAATAATTCTACTTTTGCAGTATAAGCAAAGATTATGTGTTCTGTTCCCTGATTTCTCTCCCATTCCTGTTTTGGGTTGAACTTTAGTTTTTTTGTTTTATTTTTTTATTTCCCCCCTAATTTTTTTGTTTTAGAATTTTAAAAAATATCAAAAATTAGCATGTTATCATTGAAGAAAAATTCGAAATTCAGATAAACAGTAAAAAAGTATTAAAACTATTAAAAATTCTACCACCCAAATAATACTACCATTAACACTTTGTTTATAGAATCCTAACCTTTAGCCATCTACATATATTTCTGTTGAATTTGCATATGAATGCATATTTGTATCTACTTCTCTCTTTTTTTTAGTAAATATATTGACTGTATAATGCTCTATAGCTTTTTCTCTTTTTTACCTGTAGATGAAGTGCTATATCTGAAAGTCTCTTGTCCTCTGTTAAAAATCAAACTTTTCTAAAACTTAGCAATAGACAATTATACTTACTAGTCTCAGGAGCTTTAGATGTTCTCACATCTTTACAGTTATTTTGCATATAGAAATATACTTGTGGACTCCAGAATTATATAACCTGAAGAGTTCGGTTTGAAACTTTTGGGGTATTTTGGTTGGGAGTCTGATTCCTGTAATAAAATGTTTCTTGTCTCATAGTTAAAATATACTCGCCCTGGGCTGCCTACCTTCAGCCAGGAAGTACTACACAAATGGAAGTCAGATATCAAGAAGTATCATCGCATTCAGTGTCCTAACCAGGTGGTTTTTTCTCATTCATTTATTTAGTAAATGTTTATCAAGCATCTGCTGTTGTTTCTGTTATTTATTCCTTTGAGATAAAGCATCTGAACCTTAGTGGCTTAAAACAACAATTATTTTATTTGTTCATAATTCTGTAGATTAATAATAATTTTGTTAGGGCTCAGCAGGGCAGTTCTCCTGCTGTACATGGAATCAACTGGGATCACTCATGAGGTTTGAAGCACAGATGTGAGTGGAATGTTCCAGATGGCTTCTATGCAGCTGCATTCAGCTGGGAGCTTGGCTCTCCATATGGCTTCTCCCTCTAGCCATAGTGGTTGGCCTACCAGCAGGGTACATAGTGACTGACTTCTCAGAGAGTATTCTAAGAACATAAAAGCAGAAACTGCAGATCTCTGAAGGCTTAGCTTCAGAATTTGCATAGCATCACTTTCATGACATTCTATTGATCAGAGGAGTCACAGGGCTAACCTGGATTCAAAGGAAGGTAAATAGATTCCACTTCTTGATGAGAAGAGTGGCAGTGAACTTATAGCCATCTTTAAACTACCACAGCTGTAGTGGATACTGTATTTTGGGGAGGAGTAAATATAAAAGAAGTGGGAGATGCATTTGTGCTAAATAAAGTAGATTAAAAAAATCTTACCATTTTTCTGTGTTTCTCTTCAGTGTCAGAGAAAGTACCAGGGAAGAGAATGGCTTACGATTTTCTAAACACCTTAGTCACCTTCTGTTTCTTTCTTTTACCTTTTCTTGATTTTCCTTGCTTTTGTGGCTTGCATGTGAATTATTTTTTTGTTTGGTTTGTGGCACTATTTATTGGTCGTCTTCCTCTCAAATGTAGAGTTGGTCATATAAATGGCCAGATTAGTAAGAGAAGGGAGCTCTTTGACATAGTTTTCACATTATTTCTTCTCTTTTTCAGGGTTGTGAGGCTGTCTACAGTAGTGTTTCTGGCCTCAAAGCTCACCTGGGCTCTTGTACACTGGTTTGTAACCTTTTGAACTTAATATCTTAATGTGCCTCTAAACTAGTCTGACATGGAAGAGAATTCAGTTTAGGTGAACAGCTAGTTGTCCTGTTTGCTGTTATATTCAGAGGTTGCTTTATTTTTTTATGTCCCAAAGATTCTTGGTCCGTTATTGGGTGGGATGCCAGGGTATGTCCAAGACTCAGATAAGACCAACACAGTTGTAAGTCATGTCAGTTAAAGAAATTTGGAGAAAAATATATTAGTTCTGAGTTCCTACGAGAGATTTAGCTCCTTCCACCGGAACCTCTCCCATATTGGGCCTGTCCTGTTTTATTGGGCCTTACAGACTTTCTAGAATCAACTTACATATGCTTATCTGGACAAGTGAAGATCCTCTAAACCCATGTGAACTTGCCTCTGGGGATAGGAGGTGGGATAGGGTGTCAGGCTAATAGCCATTCACCTCACTGAATCTTTTCCATGTTGACCCAGGTGTCCTACAACCCACCAGCCATGGGAATTGCTGCCACTTTCCAATTCCATTCAGAAGTATCTCCTCACACAAAATGAGCACCATGGAAACCTGAAGCTTCAGGAGGGGAGAGAAGTCTCAGTTCAAGGCAACAAGGGAGTTGTAGGCATCTAAACCAGATCTGTCCAGGAATGCTTAGGAGTTTGTCATCTTGATCCTAGTTTCTGAGTCCTTAAACTAGGTATTATGGATGGTACTCTTCTAATTCTGGATTTCCAAGGCGCTCTTTGCAACAATGGATCATAGTGGGAAGAACTGCACATTGTGCCTCTGGTGAACTTTGGGAGTTTGATCATTTTGGGGGAGGAACCAAGAGAATGTGAAAGTGAAGTGAAAGGAACATGAGAAGGTAGAAAACTGTAGCATGGTATATAATAAGAGTAGGAGAATGTCAGGTTGTGTTGAAGGTGGGGTGGGTGTTTGGTACAGAATCGCATTAGGATAGACAGATCCTGGAGATAGTCAGCCCAAGCTGGTTTTCCTAAATCTATTGCTGTTTTGGATCTTCTTTCTTCTTACCTTCACTGAAGTAGAATTCCCTCTTTTCATCCCTAACAATCCCTACACATGGCCCAGATACGTGTTCCTGAATTTACCAATAATCCTCTTTTGTTTCTCTCTTGGAAATAGGGAAACTTTGTGGCTGGAAAGTACAAGTGTCTTCTGTGTCAGAAAGAATTTGTGTCAGAGAGTGGTGTCAAGTATCACATCAACTCTGTCCATGCTGAGGTGAGGTCTCCCTTCCCATAGTGTCTTTGTAATCCTGTGGGCCTGATATGTACACCACAAGAGAGGTGGCCTTTGTCCCTGTTTTTGTGGGCTAGGACTCTCAAGGAAAGTAACTATAAAGTGGTTACCAGAGACATTGGATCTAAAATACTCTCTAAAATTAGATATATAATTATATTTTTCTGTGAAAGCATTTGAAATCACTGTGGCTATAAGCATCCTTGAGCTCTTCTAATTCTCTTAAATTCAATTAAATCAGGCATTTGGGCAGAAGGTTGAGTTTACACGTTTGAAACGCTTATTTCACAGTGATCTCTATACTGCTATGCTTTCTAGCATTCTAATGTCTTCCAGGAACCTGTTTTTAATGTTCTTTAGAATACTGCATCAAATAACTATAAAGGATATTATTAAGACATTTGGGAAAATTTGAATATTGACTATATTAAATTATAATGTTGTATCAATGTTAACATTCCCAAATGTGATAATTGTATTGTAGTTATGCAGGAGAATGCCCTTGTTCTTAGGTATATACATGCTGAAGTATTTAGGGATGACATATGATGTCTGCAACTAACTTGCAAATGGTTCAGCAAGAGAAAGAAGGAAGGAAGAAAAGAAGGAAGAAAGAAAGGAAGAGAGATTAACAGTGGTAAATCTAGATGTTCATTGAATTATTGTAACTTTTCTGAAGGTTTGTAATTTTTCAAAATTAAAAAGTAAGAAAAAACTGTATATAAAAATGCTTTAAAGTTCAGAAGGTCGAGTTTTCTCTTGGGGAAAGTTTTTTCATGGTACGGGTGAACAGGGAAGTTGTTTATTATATAATTAAATACCATTTCTGCAAAAGCTTATGGAGTAGAATATACATTCTCTTGGAATATCTTAATGCATAAACTCTTACTGCCTGATGAAAAAAAATACAGGGAGCACCTTCAGTTGTTCTCGCCCCTCAGATTAATAGCTTTTTAACAATGTAGGCTTTAATTAATTTCATCAAATATGGTTCTTGTTGCTTTACTGGTTAAGCTTTGGGAATCCGTAACTAAAATCTGAGATTTCTTCTGGAAGGTAGTTGTATCTTTTTTATAATAATAGTATATCTTTTTATGCTTCAGGAAGTATTTGGAAGATAATTATCTCCTGACAAAATTTGGCCTTTATATAGATAATTGTTTTCTCTGGTTTCTTCCTAAAAAGTTGGAACCAACAAATTTCGCTTAGTTTGGGACTAGCTCCCAGTCATTTATTCACTGATTAATGTGTATATTTATGAATTTTATGGGTGCTAAAACATCTTTACCCTGTTACTTCCTCCTTGCCTCACATTTTCTTACACTACTTTTTTTTAATGGAAAATTTCAAACACATGAAAATAGAGACAGTAGTGTAATGAACCCAGTATACTGTCAGCCAACGTCAATAGTCACCAGTGTATGACCAATCTTGTTTCTTTTATAACCTCATTCACTCCTCTTCGTCCTTAAAGGCTTATTTTAAAGCAAATTATTTCACCTGTAAATACTTCTGTCGCTATGTATCTCTAAGAGATAAGGACTTTTGAAAAACATATAACCACAAACATCATTACACCTAAAAAAATTAATAATGATTATTTAATATTATCATATATTCAGTCCTTCTTTAAATTGCCCTGATTGTCTCATTGTTTTTTTTTTTTTTTTTTTTTTTTTTTGAGACAGAGTCTCACTCTGTTGCCCTGGCTAGAGTGCCGTGGCGTCAGCCTCGCTCACAGCAACCTCAAACTCCTGGGCTCAGGCGATTCTTCTGCCTCAGCCTCCCGAGTAGCTGGG